>JAUZST010096085.1:0-44955 GCA_034779995.1 Parotocinclus haroldoi
ACGTCCCGTCTTGTAACATAGGGCATGTTCGATTAATCGGACCGGCCGGTTATTAGGACCAAAACCATCCCGTCCCGGTGTGCCCCCATTAACCGGATTCGACTGTACATGCTAAAGCCCTGGTTCCTGTTTTAGATAGGCCGGTAAAACAGTTACAAATACGACCAAAACGCTGAGTCGATGCTGGCAGTGGGTGGGAACAAGGCACGCCCCGGTCGTCCTCTATTAATCTAGCTAGAATGCAGTAGCTAGACAACGTAGCTAGAACAGAGAGCGTTCTGTGGGGCGTGACCCGCTCAAATGCGGCCACTCGATGGAAGCAAACGAACCAGGCAAGCGAGATGAGCTGTGCTAACCCAGAAATATCAGACGCGCGTCGCTCATCCATCCATCATTAACGGCACGTCTGCCGTATTTTCCCCACAATGACCCCGTGTTCATAAAGCACGGCACGATGGAAGACTGCGATTTGCCGGCGGCAAGGATGATTGAGCTGTCCGGGGCCTCTGGAGCCGGGATACGGTGCCGCCGTGGCCGCCGCAATCCCGTTTGCTAACCCTGGTGATTATTGCTCAGCTGGGCCAGGTGGTCTCCAAACAAATGAAAGCAGACCGCGGCCGGATCAGAGAGGTTCTCATTGTTCCATTCCTCATCCCGTTATCCCTCTGGAGGCTCATTTATATACGTAGACGGTAGAGGGTGGAGGTGCCTGATTGGTGGCTGAGGGTTCGGTATCACTAAACTAATCAGGAGCGATATATCAGATCATCTTTTTCCTTCCTCCTCTCTCTCTCTCTCCTCTAGTGCTGCAGAGCTTTTCCATACATCCTCCTTGTATACGTGTGTGTGTGTGTGTGTGTGTGTGTTTCTGAACTCAATGCCAAACGCACCCCAGAGCCAGCCTCCAGGGATGATTGGTTTGCAGAGCCGGAGATGCCAGCCAGAGCAATAAAGCCCGAATAATCCCCCATGCAAACGGTAGTTTCTCTCTCCTCGGCTCATCCTCACAGCTCACCCCTCACTTGCTCGCATGGCAAACACGAGACGAAGGCTCTGCAAAGTGTGGGGAGATCAAGTACGAGTCCCTTCCAAACACTCCCCCTAATCATTATCATTCAGAGCATTCTGATTAGTCCAGAGCTCTTAACCCGACCCACAAACGTGCACTTTGCCCGGGAATAATTGTCAAGCATTTGTTGCTCCTCACACGACCACACAAAGGGCCGACCTGGTTCAAGAGGATTCCAGCGGCACACGGGGAAGCTCTAGTAAACTCCACGCCCAAGAGACTCGAGGCAAAGTTCCGGATAATAATGGTGGCCACACCAAATATTTATTCCGGACTACTTTACACTGTATCAAAGTGCCATATCCTCGGTGGCGTCCCATACGAAGATATATGAAGTGTATAATCACTATTGTGAGATACTTCTCTTTACCCTTTTGTGGTACATCTGGCCAAGGACAGGCTAGATAACTGGACGTCAGCCTCTAGGGGGACACATTTCGACTTCTATTCTAGGACGTTGCTCCTTAAGGACCTATGACGGCTGGACTACCCTGACCCATCTCAGTTTTGTCATCGTTTACAACCAGTCTGTAGTATCTTCACCACTCGAACCCCAGTGGCTCACGCTGCGCATAAAGAGGGAGCTCGAAGATGCCAATAATATACATCGGTCTTTTTTTCTGATCTTGTTTCCACAACGTTAGATCAGAGATCATCCCGGTGTTTGCGCATGAGGGGAAACGTGCCTCTGGGGATACTTTCTAGTCCGCTCTATAAAATCAATGAGAAGCACGATGAAAACAGACATCCTGGACCTAACCGTGCTAGCAGAGATCAGTCCTACCAGGCGTTTTCGTTTTTCATATCTAAGCACTATTTTAAGGCCGACAGGGTTGCAGGCTGACTCTTTGAGGCTTCTCTCCGGCTCGGCTCGTTCTCAGAGATGCTGCGCTAGCTAACTTCGCTGTTCACTGACACGCGACGTAATCGACCTTGTTTATGTACTAGTGTGAACATTAATTATTGAGGCTCGCAATCCTCTGCAGTGTAGGTCATTCAACTCCGGGTTGGAGCGAAGATAAGGGGCTTGGAAAAAGCCAAAAAAAACAAAAAAAACAAAACAAAACAAAAAGAAAAGTCAATTCAGGGAGGTTCGGGGCGAGGACACAAGGTACAAGCGCTTTCTTTCCACCTCTTACATCATACACCTGGATTGCATCTGGAATTACACCATTACAGGATCATATGCAAGAGAACAACCAAGAACTGACAATGTGGAGCGATTAGGAAATGATCAAGTGCGTCACGTTGGGCGTTTTCCGATTATTTATTTATTTTTTTTTTTTTACATGATACTGCCTGCGGGTCACAGATACCTTATTAGCACGGCTGTCAACATTAGCTCTAGGATGTTATCGATCCGTCCGAGTCAGACGAGGCAGCGGGGATCCTGCCCGGGGGGGGAGGGGGGGTGGGGGGTGGTTATCGCGCCTGGCCTTCCAAAATGAACAGCCCTCCTCTGATGCACCCTCTCATTCTGGATGATGGCGTGTCAGGGGTGTGCATTACACTACTGCAACTCAACATAATTAACTTAGGTTCATTTGTAGTGATCGATGGGCCGGCTGGAGATTAGCAGCACCCTAAGTGTTGGGGTGGGGTGGGGTGGGGTAGTGTGGGGTAGGGGGAGGGGGTTGCGAGAGAGAAAGGACGGGAGACGGAGACAGAGATGTACGTGGAGAGGAGATCGGCTTTGCCTAAGTGCAGAAATTGTCCGAGTCAGCCAGGCTCCAACACTAAAAGCTCCAGTTGGAGTATCCAGTGGCTATTTATTACTCGAGCCGGTGTGCGGAGAGAGTAACAGAATTAGTGAATCGCTCTTTCTGCTCAGAGAGCTCCATCAGAAATGACTGCAATTTCACTTACAGCTATCACAGCTTTTTATAGAAACTCGTTGTGTTTCTGGAGTTTGAAACAAACCTGATTACACCACGGACCAGAAATTAGCCGGCAAGTGCATTCAGTTTTTTGTACCATATGCTCAGGGCGGACAAAAAAAAAAACCCCAAAAACAACTCCGGACTCCAGAAATGAGCTACAAAAGCATCTCTCTTTGGTCCTTATTAGAAGAGCTTGGCTCATAGAATGATTTATACTCCCCAAACTTTGACAGAGCGACCTGGTGTGTCAGTCACTTCCACCGGGTGTGAGGCGTTCCCTCATTTAAGGACAAAACAGCCCTGTTCCGCAAGGCAGGATTGCCCCAAGGGGACGTCTGTATCCGAGGTCCAGGTCTCAGGTCAAGTCTGGTGCCATCTTCGTGTCTGATGGCCAAATTAGCGTCGGGACAGGCTTGGGGTGTTCCACCTCGCCCAAGGTCATTTATCCTCTGACGAGGCGATGAAGAAATTACGGGCACGAAGGAAGCACTTGTTAAAAAGGAACAACAGATACGACTAGTCGTATTCGTTAGTGCTGGTGAAGTTAACTGGGTTCGCCCGTTGATTCAAACCAGTGACCATAGTACTGCTGGTCTTGGTGGGAAACCAGCAGAATATCAGCCTCGTGCAAATTTAATTCCCGTGTCTGGAAAACACATTTTTAGGTTTCGCTTTTTTGCTGTGTTCAACGTGTTATTTTCTCATACTGGGACGTTTTGTTGGGCTTTATCTCCACCATGGCGTCTGTGCAGCTCTCGCTCAAACGAATCCAGTAATGAGAAGGTGCATATTAAACCAGCCGCCGCCTCAGTTAATATCGAGGCGCTGCCGGTGGTTAAAGAGAGCCAATCGATGGTGAAACATTTGAGTAGGTGTTTCTCCTTGAAGCCACTTCACTGGCTTCCAAAAATCCATTTGCAGAGAGATAATGATCCTGCGTACAAGCAAAGTCTTTCTTTATTTACTTTCCAGAAGAGGAGCAGGAAGAGCAAAGACAGAGGGCTGGAGCCTTGTGCCTGGTGCAGATAACGTTCCAGCTCCGAGCCTAAATGCCTTCTAATCTACTCCCTGACCCAATAGAGAGGGAGAGAGAGAGAGCAGAGAGGGGGGAAAGAATTGAGGAAGGATGGAGGACGGAAGGAGGAGGAAGAGTGTGGGCTGGGGCTCATGTTTCTGGCGGCTTGGGTAGCTATTGACCAGGCTCTATCCGAAGTTCTTTTCTGCCAATCAGGGGAAATTAGAGAGGAGCAGAGTGGAGTGGGTTGAGACACCCAGAGAGGAAGATAAAGCAGAGAACGAGAGAAACAAATTTAAACGTAAGGGGATGAGGGAGGTAAAGGCGATACGGGAAGAACCAGTTAACCACGGATTTCAGAAAGTTCAGAGCTCATCAGACCTAATCCTCTCAACACGACGGTAAGACATCGATCCAAAGTAGCGCCCCGTCATTGTGCGCAAAATACGCAACAGCAACTTCGCACAATGCGTTTCTGATCCCGTGCCCCCTCCAGCCAAGCTTACACCAATCTGCTTACTTCCTCCTGGTGGTCTTCGGGTGATTTATTAAATTCCCTCACTCGCTGATAAGCAGATCTCGGATTACTTTTACGAGCTGCTACATTCCTCCCACAGTTTTCGGCGTGGCCTCCTTTTTTGGGGCATCGCTCAGGCAGTACCACAAGCGTAACTACGGTAAGCAACTGAGCACTTTATTTATATTTGAAGGATAATTAAGTGTTTTCTCAGTCGACTGCATCGGGAACGTCACCAAATTGCCACATTTTATCATTTAAACGAATCTCCCTGTACTGAGAAAAAAAGTTAGGTTTCAGGCTCATTACAAGGGCGTTAGTCTTTTTTTTTTTAAAACTACTTTTCAGTCTTATGGCAGCTATGAAGCTGAAGGGGTGATAATTAACACATGCTTCCTCAAAGACTTGTGTTCTTAGTCACTGCCTTTTTTTTTTTTTAAACTGCCACCTTGATGCACTTAGTGCTGAGTGCCAAAAGCCCCCTTCAAAGAGGCCGAGGTCGTCCAGGGTAGCCAGTGTCTACCCAGATTTTTCCGTTTTTGCAGACTGCACACATTTCTGGTTGTATTCTGATTATTCTAGACTGATAAGTAATTATATATGGTCATTCGGTTACGAGATGTGGTGGTTTTTAGTAGGACCCAGGTATGCGGGATAGACGTATCCCACGGCGTATAATAAAAATGGGGAAATAATATAGAACAACTGAAAAGGGATGAAGAGCGGAGCGTAAGGCTCCTAACACAAAAAAAACAAAAGGATAAAGAGGCGCGCCACGGTAATGCATCCCGAGTGTGAGCAAGTAGCAAGGAGGCTACCCCCCCCCCCCAACAGCGCTAACACCACGCCTTTATAGCAGGTGAAGCAGCTGTTCGGAGTCAGGACATCATCAGGATAATGGATATAAGCCGTCTCACGACACCTCTGTAATGGTGACCGGCGCGGTCGGCCGAACGCCCCGGGGGAAGGTAGGAACCCTAACACATGGTACCAATGGTAAACAGGTAATGGTGGCCAAAGCATGAAACCACTGACAGACCAAATAACAAAAAGGTATGAGTTGGTTAAAGCGACACACGTTCAAGTGACGGTCTGTTCCCCCAGTAGATGTGGTAGATGCGTTTTTTTAAAGCAATATGATTCTTAAGACCTTGGCCCGAAAACCAGCAGACGTTGACTGAACGGAAGTTACTCGTGCCCTAGCCGGAACACAGTTCCTTTACAGGGCTGCCGGAAGTTGTTCCAATTGGACATAGATGGCCTCCTTTACTCCTTGCCAGGCTGCAATGTCCTGAACGGAATCCTTTTAATCGAGCATAGCCAATCGTGCCCGACAGGCAAGGACCCAAACTGGACTGAACCCCTAACTAACTGGACCGGCAAGTGGTCACTGCATCGCTCGAGAGCCTTCTGCTGTAATAACCTGCCCTTAAACGTCACTGCATTGAGTTTTGTGTAAATTGGCTTTTTCAGAGTACAGAAAGGCAGCAGCTACAGATTTGCTGACATGTTCCTTTCCAAACAGGCATTAATCGCTACACATTGTAATGCAATATTTTTTTTTTTACATGTCCTGCACAAAGCACAGGCACTAAGGTCCTCTGAGGGAACAGCAATTTGGCACATTTTTTGATCCAGTACACAAGTAATGGACTTTCACATTCCCATCCCATCCCATCCATTTATACAGTCTAAGAATCCACTTATTCTCAGCCATGTGCTACCGGGCACAAGAGTGCATGTTTGTGCTGTACCGCAGCTACCTAAACATGCCTGGGTGTGTGTCTATTTCGTGTGTGTGAGCCATTTTAGCCAGATTCACCGCACACAATGGCCAGAATATAAAAACGAATAAAATCCCCCAAGGGCTTGGGAACCATTACAGACAACAAGGCCTATTTGATTGGCTGCATTCAGCTGCCAAAGTGGGAAATTGAGTTGTCCCTGTAGTCCACAGGTACCAATCATGCCACACTCTCCATCTCCCTTTCTTTCCCATGCTTCTGAAGACACTATTGAGCTGCTGGTTATTAACGGCGCCCAGACAGTAAGTGTTTGCATTCAGGCCCAGCTCTGCTCTGCTCTGCTTTCGACTCCAATGAACGCGGCTATAAAAACATGCCACTCTCGCCGGGGCTGAACACGTTGCTTTGAGACGGCACTTTCGGCATTAATGAACTGTTAATTGGGTCGCACCGTAATGAGAGCCATTCGCACTCGTTCAGGAGGAACGTTAGGAGATGCACGACTGTCATCATTTCATTCTACAGATAGAAAGAAAGACGGAGCAAGAGCGAGAGGGAGGAGCAAAGCGGAAGCACTACTTCCCGGCCCCTGAATCATCAATCTGGGAGCAAACCCAACCCCCCCCCACACAGAGGAATGAGTCCCACCCTAACTCATGTCTGTTTAGGATCGCCTCGGCCAGTCCCAGGTGTGTTCGTTACCCGCGGGTTTTGTTTCCGAAGGGCCTTTGAGTATTCGGCATCAGCACCGTTTGGGTCTTATCGATGTTTCACTGAACCAGACCTCAAGCATCAAGCTAATAACAATGTAGCGGCTTAGCTTTACGGGCTCAGTTTGAGAAAGCCGGCTCTCTGAGCTGAGGGAGTGCCCATTCCCGGCCACTGGGAGTTGGCTGCAAAGCAGTCGCCCTGCAAGCAGAAATGACTCAACATTTCGATTGCTTCCAGCTAATGGCAGGCAATGAAACCTCCCGACTTTGTGGTCAAGGTACATGACTGTGGGCCGGCCTGTGTAACTCCGGGTTCACGAAAAACGTCCATGCAAATGCGGACGTCCTCCAGCGCAGACGTACACGCATATTACCTTGAGAACGTCCTAATTTCCCCACAGTTCTCTTTCCAAATCTTCAGTGTTTTTACCTGAGGTCTCGTCCACTCGCTCCTCCACCGTGTGCTCCTTCTGCGGGACCCACTCGCTGTTGCACTTGAAGTAGATCTGCGTGGCCGGCGTGGCCTTGCAATAGAGGTTGACGGGTTTGTTTTTGACAATGTAGGCCTCCTCGGGCTCCATCAGAAAGTGAGGGAGGGGCTCGGGTGGGTCCGAAGGGAAGGTTTCGGGAAGCTCGCCCAGGCCCAGGTAGTCGTCGTCTAAAAGGGAGAGGGAGAGAGAAAGAGAGATGAAGCTGTATGACATATGAATTAAATTACAGATCATAATTACAGGTCATTTATCAGCAAATGTTTATACACGCGTGTTTGGCATGCAGACGTTTCGGGAAGGTATCCACTTTGGCTCAGAGTCGCTCGTCTGGGCACCCCCCCGCCATAATCCGCAGCCACAGCTAGCACTGTGACACCACGAACGACATGAAATGCGCACCTTTTTATAAACCCACCAAGCATAGGCCTTGCCTTTTCTCACCGTGCCAACGCAGGAGCTTTTTGTGTACTTAATTCCACAGATATTTGGGCTGCAAACGCTTAAGCTCCCTGTAATTATGTTTCCCTTTCATCAACATGCCTTGCTTTGCCAGGCTGCCGTCGGGCCCCGTCAACCACCTATATTTATCGGCCCATGGAATACCGACATACCACGGTGTTTACTAAATACATCTAAAGGTGTGCGCGGCGCTCGAAGAAACAACCTCCTAAAATGTTCCCGAATCGACACAGAACCCTAAGGCGAAGTCTAATGACGTTAGTTTAATTAACCAGGTTCTTAAACCCTGAACCTGTCTGGGCGGAGCTTGGCATGTTCTTCCCTTATGGGGTTTTCCCATATTCCTAATCCCACCACCCTAAATTACCCCGAGCCATCAATACACAATGCTGGAGTATTACCAGAAGAAATAACAACCAACGTTTATATCCGTCTGGATTACAACACACTACCTAAGCCACACAATTACATAACGGAGTATCACAAATAATAATAATAATAATAATCGTCATTATGTGTCAGGCAAACACTTCTCACCAGGGCAGGTATTGAGCTATGGCGAGATAAAGTAAAAAAAAAAGATATATATATATATATATATTGTTTTTTTTGTTTTTTTTTTTTGCAAAACTGAGATTTCTGGAGAAATGAAAAAAGACACTTTCACCTCCCAAAAAAATTAGATTGATATTCCAACTAAAAGGTTGCTTTTAAACCATGTTTTTAAGAAGTATATCCATTCAGGGGAGGAAAAAAAAAACCCAAAAACGATGAAAGGCGCCGAAAATTGACCCAGTTCGCCATTCGTTTTGAAAAGCCAACATGTTCTAAAACGCTAAAAACTCGCCTTTTGACATTGTCTATCCAAAGCCGTGAACGAATCCATGTCCAAAACAGCCAATCCAAGGACGGTAGGCAAATCTCTGAAGTTTTAAAAGTCGTAACTTGGTCAATTTGCATCCGTTTCAAACATTCCCTTCAGTGTTGTGAAGCTCTCGGTCTCTATTTTTGATCTCAGAACTAGCCTGCTTTTGCCCGAGCCCCTCACATCTATTTAAACGTGGACTAAATCCATTACAGTTTACATTTGAGTCTTCAAGCCCAGTGTGAATATGAAGGCGAGCGATACACACTGCTAGCTTGTCGCGCCGGCTCAATATCCGGCCTTTGACTCCGGAGGCGAAGGAGGAAACACATTAGCAGAGCCCATTTGTCACCTCTGTTCTTCTTCCTATTCCTAACACCCAACTGCCAGACATCAATTATTTACCCCCAAAAGGAATGGCACTGGTAAGGAGGCGCACCCTTCGTGTGGCACAGAGGTTAAATCAGCACATCAGCGATTCTTCTCCTGACTTGTTGTTTTGCCCCTTCCTCCATTCATCCCTCTGTGACTTAACCAATCTTGTCACGTCAATACGCTCTCCGGCGTTGCAGCCTATCTGTGTGCCAGTACCCATCAGGTCTGAGTCTATGTCAGTGTGGGAAGGAGTAGGGGGATTTTGGGGGAGGCGGGGGGACCAGGGCAAAGGCAGGAAGGAGCGCTGGAAGGCTGAGCCTGCTCTGGGTTCACACCTGGACTGTCATCACCCTCCAGTCATCTGCTAATTGAAGAGGAGCAGTAAACTCTGGCTGACCCCCTGGGCTTCTGCTTTATTATAGCCTCAGGCTTTATGTGTGCAGAACGTGGACCCGCAGAGAGGCATAAGAACCGAACAGATAAACACAGCGTTCCAACTGCTACTTGGCATTCCGTTGACCTGTGCGGAGTAGGCAGATCAAATATTCCAACACGGCCGATAGAAGCAATTCTGGACCAAAAACATCGGAGCTGGCGCTTAATTGACCTACCAGGTGTACAGTACTGCGCAAAAGTCTTAAGCCGCCATTGGATCAGAAGTACCATTGTGTTAGCGACGGCATAACGACAGTTATGGCAACTTCATTGGGACCATTTATAGGCTTTGGTACCTGTAGTACCTACAACTACACAAATTGTGATGAGAAATTCGTACTTTTTCGTATTTTTTGCCACTGCTGGTTCAGCCACTTCTTTCACACTATGGCCTTTGGCATGGCCGACTGCAGCCGATGCCTTGTGCTTTGCTCTTCTCGATCTGTGAATCCTGTTGCATAGCCTTAAAGTTACTACCACCTTAAAGGCGAATGTTTGAACTCAGGACTATATAAATACAGTACATCGCACCGCATACGCCGGTACTACACGTGATTTTGACTTGTTTTTAATATGACTAGAGCAAGGTCAAACCGAATGCTGCCTGAGATAACGTAAAGAGCTTGAGAAAAAGTCTCCAGCCCAAGCTGCCGACGAGTCTGAAAATAATACAGGGGGTGAGGGAGGGGGCGCTTGGGAAAGCCAGTGAGTTTTATCAGGTTTACGCTCCACAGGAGCTATTAGCTCTGGACCGGAACCGTGACCCAGTAAATGTGCAGGCCTGGCCGAGAGATCGTTATCGGTGCGCTGCGTACACATGGAGATAAAACCGATAAACGTTCACGCAGATGAAACGAGCAAGCAGCCAGAAACCTCTCGGTATAAAGTATGTGATGATGTCACTATGGCTCTGCTGGTAACGGTCGCAAATGTGAAGGTCCGCCGGTGCAGATAGATATTCCCGGGACGGTGGCACCGTGCCCCTGACCAGAATATGCAGGGTCAAAACAAGAACACTTTTCTGGAAGCATTCTGCAAAAGAAGCAGCTCCACTGATCCCCCCCCCCCGGCGACCCCATTACAGCCAAACGGGCACTGAGCCGGAACCGCTCTTTTCCCTTCCAGAACTAAGCAGCTTTCGTGAATCATCTTCAAATGTTGTGAACGTTTCTCACCCACCTCTGCTGCTGTTTCCATAGTGAGCACCCTCCGCTCAGACCTGAACATTTCCCAGCCACATTGCAAACTGTGACCTAGAAACTGCCTTTGAAAAAAACCCAGGACACTCGTTACGCGCTAGTCTTTCCTCTCTGAACAGCTCTAACCCTCTGTCTAGAATTTCTTCCTCGTCTTACCGCTAGATCTCTCCCGGTGTTGTGCTTTTGAGACTCAAAGCATGCAGCCTGGGCTCCCCTCGTCCCCCTTTTTCGCTCGCAATCACCACCGAGCACTGCGGCAGAAATGTAAGACGGAAAACGGAGCGGTGCTTTGGAGAAGTGCTCCAGGAATGGAAAAGAAAATACATAAAACATAAGCACGCACTCCATGATGTCCAATCCAGCGCCACCAAACGCTCGGAGCGTCGGATAGCGAATTAGATAACGACAGAGCACGACATTTTCAGCGCTGCCACGCACGGTCCTTGAACCTCTAGCAAACCGAGAGCAAAAGCCAGCGCTTTCGGTGGCTTAAGGGCATCGTTTCATTACCATGACAACAATACAGGCAACTTGCTCTGAAAACGGCAATTAAAACAAGACATCTGGTGCCACCTGCAGCAGTGAATAATCTCACCTTGACAGTCGGAGACTCAATTCCAGTTCGCAGCATGCTAAAGCAAACATCTAAGCACTTTATCCTACCGCCCGCTAGCACCGCGAGAGCCGCACGTTCCCCGTTTGCATCTCAGAAAGCTTCTCCTCTGCAGGGTCAAGACTGGACTTTATCACAAGGGTCATATCTGGCATGGCAAGGTCAAGCCCCAAAAATGTCAAAGCCACAAAAATGTAAATTGTGTCAGAAGACACTCGGGGGTCTATCAAGGTAAAAAGTTTTAAACACCGTTTATCCTGGACAGGGACTTCATAGCGTAGCAGGGTTCCAGAAGCTGGCTCCTCCCTCCGAGAGATGGCCAGCGTGCCAGCGTCTCAGCCTTGCCAAGCTGGGCAAATTATGAGGCACGTTCGGGGTGCAGCTGATTGATTTCTACCAGCAGCCGCCATCTTCAAACAGACAACTGGTACAAATTAGTCAGCTGCACCCCAAACCTACGGCATCCGCTGGAAATCATTAAGCGTAGCCCGCCATGACTAGAACCTCCTCTGGAACTAGGACTGGACCTAGCAAAGATCTGAGGGAGGTGGGAAAGACGGAGGTGTACTACCAAAAAACACGTAGAATCCTCCACCCCGTATGCCATCATGAAGTGGGTAGGATATTGGCACCCATCGATGGAGGTGCTCAGGAACGTAATTCAAGAACAGGCTCTGTTATCACGAAAAGGCATCTTGGAGCAGCCAGACTGGAACTCGACCGCACCTCTCCCTCCTAACAGCAGGCCTCCTAAAGCCTCTTTCATTCCAAACAAATAATAATGGGCGTTCTGCCCAGAGCGCCGGCATCTCAAACTGATAGGTTATGCCTTCCAGTCGTGCCTTTTCACTGACCGTGTCGGTTTAACTCAACCTCGGTCACGCTACTTGCGAAGAGAACAAAGTGCTCAAAGCCCTTCATAATTTCAGCTCCCTTTCGAAGAGCTCTTGCTTTGTCATGCCGCTCTTGCCGCAACACCCCTGCAGTAACGCGGTTTTTGCTCTTGTCGGAGCGGACGTTAACTCTCGTAAGTTCGGCGGAAAAACAAATCGGCCAACATCAGCGATAACATCAGCATGGAGTGAACTCTCGGGACCAAATTTGGTTTAGTTTCGTTCGAAACAGTTTAGCCCTGTGTGCCGTTTCTACACTGCAGAATTATATTCATGCATTCTTCTTGAAATAAAGAGTCAGCGCCGGAACTGCCTCGACACCTTTCGAAGCTCCTCTGGCACCTTGTCAGAAGCTTCACAGCTCTAACCAGTGGCAAAAGAACTGCTCAAAATCTTTAGTGCCGCTCTCCGCCTAGGCAGCGGGGAAAACCGGAACCCTGGGTTTCTGAACGACGCGAAAGTTTTCGCCACCCGAATCCCAACGATGCCGCGCTGAAAGGGAAACGAGCCACGGCTGTTTTTGGTGTTCTGTCGTTTTTGGAAAACCACGCAACGCACATGGATCAGACAGAATATTTGATCGGCATGATTACAGCGGCACCCCCTTGACTCGCAAATGGCGCGACCCAAGTGATGGCTTTGTGGCTCACGGGCTCAGCATTGAAGCATTTTTTTTTAGATTTGCTGGTCCCTTTCCAGTTCCCCTACCCAAACAGTCAAATGTTCTTCTATGTCATGTGTAGGAACTTCATTAGCTCCTATAAGGCCTTTTTTTTCAGTTCATGGGAACCCTGAGTGACCCGAGTTTGCGGTGACTGGTCCAGACTGGAGTGCTTGTTCCCCCTAGTGGTGTGGATGCAAACCACGAACAGTTCCTAGTTCTCAGGGGAGCTAGCTCCGCCAGAATTAGTCCCTAGAGTAGTTTTAGTGTGCAGGACGTATTGGGTATAAAGCTCTGCTCCTAGAATCACCCCTGGACTCCTTCACTGCTGGTCAGACTGGTCATCCTGGGAACTGGGAACTGGGACGCCATCCTCCACAGCACCTATGAGCTCTACGATTTCAAACTGGCTCAGAGTGTGAACACCACTGACCCAGATAAGGGAAAGGGAACCGGCAGATGCTAAATTGGGAAAAATAGGACAAACAATTATTAACCGTGGCCTAGGGAATGGCAGTACGCTAGAATCCTCTAAGATATGATCTTTAAAAGAAGGGGGTCTTGAACGGCCTGGCTAAGAGGTCGCTTCTGTCACGTTAGCCGTAGCCGCAGCGCTTTGTCCTCCAGGTGCAGCGGCGACTGAAACTTTTGAAGAGCTCAGTCTTTGAACCTTTCCCACAGTCGGAGTTCTTTGTCTCGCACAAAGGTGAGATGAAACCTGGCGACAGGGTGGTAAGGAAACACTTGATGAAACCGTGCGGATGAGGGTGAGGGTGCGATCAATCCGATAGACCTTTTCACGGACAAACAAACGGCACGACGCGGTGCCACCATGCAGATCAAGGAAGTGTGAAGTTGACAAAACCCGCAGCAGACCTCCCATCCGTACGCCATCTGCAAGATAACACGGCACTCCAGGAAGGCTTCTTCTGCACCGTCAGGGCTCTGTAGCTGTCTGGGTTGCCAGACATCTTCAAAGAGAGACTCCTCGCTGGAGTTCCGGAAGCCTGCGTCGTTTTGCAGAGCTACCCCTCTCTGACCCGAGGTCAGCAGAATAAGAGCGCAGGCCCCGAGCGCAGGTTCACCGAAGAGGCACGAGGAAACGAAGCGTCGCCCGTCCCCCGGCGTTTCGATTCTTTATTTGCTGCTGTTTGTGCGTGCGGGTTTTCTCCGGGTTGAAGAACGAGCGGAAGGCATGGAACGAAACCTGAAATCTAACGCGCCGCTTTGATGCGCTTCCTTTACATCTCGAGCACATCAGAGAAGGAGAGCAGGATGGAGCCTGAAGAGCTGCAGATAACGGACGAATGTTTATCACCCCCTCGAGAGCAAAGGACTGCTCTTAGCGAGCTGAAGAATTAACGACTTCATTTAGGCTCTGCCGTTTGGAAATTAGGATTTCTGAACCGAGCGAACTCAGAGATAAGGAAGCGGGGTCGGTTTTGAAGTTGTAGGTTCAGTGCTCGTTTTGTAACCTCGTTGTCCATTATTAAAATATCGCTCTCTTGGTGTTTTTGTGTGTGTGTGTGTGTGTGTGTTACAACATGCCTCGATGGCTTGGCTGCGTTTCTTGCCTACTTCTTAGAGATACTCTTGCGCAAGAAACAGGACGTTAGTTGTCATGGTGACAAATGCATCCAAGCGCAGCCGAGTGTGGAAGGGGAATGTACAAAAGCAAACTTGTCTGGCAGAATTGAATGTTTTTCTGCTTCTGTTTAACCTGCAATTTTCTGCATAATAAAGAGCACTATATAAGGATTAGCACATTGCATTACACTCGATCCGAGTCAATGTGGACTAGGAAGCCATTCGGGATACAAAAGTGGATCCAAACCAAGCGACACTGCCCCCTAAAGCGGGGAAATGACTTTATATTGCGTAACTGAAAAAGGATCGGATTCCAAAAACTGTCGACTAGCCACGGGTTGTTAGACAACAACTGAGAACTTTGTTTTCCTGAAAAATCTCAAATATTTCGTTATTTCTCACGTAGGCTACGACGCATTTAACAGCCTGCCAAATACGGCGTCAGGCGCTTTTCAATTTTTACTGCGAAACAGTGTTTTTCGTTTTCTCATTTAGGAAGAAAAAACTTCGGATCCAAAAAAAAAAAAATTTTTTTTTTTAAAATAACACCCTAAAGACTTTAAAATTCTTTATTTATTTTCCAAAAGACTTTTCAACTTTACGATCGAAAGTATTTCAGCGTACCCAGTACGCCGTGCCTTATTGGCAGTGCCATCCTACGAATTTGCCTGAGACCGTCCTAGAGCTGCAGCCCCACAAACTGTAAGCACAGGGCAGACACGGTAGACGTCCTTATCCAGGGCGACTTACGATTCCTACACTTGTGGGTTAAGGGCCTCGCTCAGGGACCCGACTGTGGCAGCTCGGCAGAGGTGGGATATGAATCCTGGACCTTCTGGTCCTTAACCACTAGGCCACCCCAGTCCCACAACAGCGCCTCATCAGTTCCACACTTCTTCCCTGTCTTTACATGTCTGTCTGATTACGTCTTATTTGTTTTGTCAGGCTAACCCTGAGTACTACGCTGTCTAATGCAAGAGCGCGACTTGGCGTTAAGCCTGCGACGGGTTCCACATCCCTGCATGCTCTGAGGAAACTCTGAGCGAGAAGGAGAAACAATACGGGCGGCCCGAGGTCCTTATGTATTTCTTTTTGCTCCCCGAAGTCTTAAGACAGCTGTGCTAGCAGCTGGTGGATGCTCCTCCCTGACACTGCTGTAAAAGATAAGCCATTCTATCAGTGGATTTATCATTCCCAGGAAGGCACTGTATCAGAGCTGCTGTTTTCCTCGCCGTCAGAGGGGAGTCGAGCGCGAACGCGTAAAGGCCACATAAATCCCCGACGTTCCGAGAGAGAGAGGGCGAGCGGACGGGGAAGAGCTTACGAATCGCCGGATGAAAGACGATTCGAGGGCGAGCGCGACCCGACCCAATTCATAAATAAACATACGCTCGCCTTCAACCCCGAGACCGGGAGGCGGCTGAAGGGCGAAGTAATCCAGTTAAAATCTTAATCTGCTCTTTGCTGGCCACCGAGAGCTAATGCACACATTTATTACGGGACGGCTCGGGGGGGGGCGGGGCCAGTCACGCAGACGTTTATCGACAAGCATTAGCATCATCTGGATGAACCCCTCCTGAACTGTTTGTTTCCCAGAGATCCGCAAAACACACACACACACACACACACGCGCGAGGCCACTCCCTTTATGGGGAACGTTCCGATTCAGGAGGTGTTATCATTAAGAGCGAGACGAATCCCGATCAGTCCGTGAGCGAAACATTTGATTACACGGGCAGAGGGAAATAAAACAAAACATGTTATTCGGACTGAATTAAAATCAATGCAAAAAGCTAGGTCGTGATCCTGCCGGTCGGTTCAGATTGCCGGGAACCCCAGCGCTTATCAGGCAGGCCAGGTGATTTGCCAACAAAATGTATCTGCACAAATTGATTTAAGCCGCCTCACCTTAGCAGGGGCAGCTACAGAAAAAAAAAAAACGACGATGAAGTTTGGAGTGGAGGAAAAGTGGACTTGGACAGAGATAAGTCTGTTACTGGTTCTTACACATTCTTTCACTTCTTTTGTGCCCGGAGGGAACGCGCAGGTGTGTGTATGTGTGTGTGTGTGTGTGTGTGTGTGTGTGTGACCGTCTGGAGCTGGCTAAGCCATGCGATTACAGTGCGTCCCTGGATATGGAGAGCCTGTGCCACACACTTGCTGGGGATCATCTTTCCTGGGTCGTTTGTGCCCGAAAAAGCTACGCTCGAAAACAACACGAGCATGACGTTCATTTCATTTTCCGTTCCCAGAGCCTCTCCTGAACCAAATTGGCTTGAGGCATGGCCGAAGACACCGATCCCAAGCGAGCGGACAAATTTGTGAGCACGACCTTTCGGCTGCAAATGTGCATAACCCGAGCACTTACGGAGGTTCTATTGATGGGTGGCGACCTTACAGGGCCAGAGCCATCATGGTGCTGGCTTCTCTCCAGGGTCCGTGCAGCGAGAAGAGGATCGGGGACTCAATTAGGAGCACGGGATTAAAAGAGAGGCCTGACTCTTGTAAAAAAAAAAAAAATGGCTGGGAGAAATCAAGAAAAAACAGGCGGGAGACCAAAAAGGGACTACGCAGCACACACTGGGGCAAGGGCGCTTCAAGGACGCCACTCGGCCACGGTTCGAAAGTTCATTTCTAAACACCCCTCCCCCCCCACGACCCGCGTGACCTGCTGAGGCCATATGCCCCGAATTCGGACATGCAAAAACCCAGCGGGGTCTCCGGTCTGAGTCTATTTCAGGACTATTTTTGGGGATTTTTATATTCGCTACATCCGAGCGGATGGGTTTTTCCACTCCGTACGCACCGCTACGGACCTCATTAGGGTCTTTCCCTTTGTGAAGTGTTTAGCTGATTGGATAAACTCAACACGTTCATTTGTTCAGCTTTACTGCTGCGGCAGAACGTCTGCTGATAGCGAAGGAATCCTGGAAGGAAACTCACAAAAGCCCTGGCGAGACGAGGCTCTTCTCCACCCTCTCAAAAGCAAGACCCCAATGCCTGCTCCTGCTCCTGATAGGTAAGTGCGCCCTCCATTTATTGAATGAATTAAAAAGACACTTAATGTTCACTTCCCCAAAAAATGCGATTCATATTCAGACTAAAAGGTTGCTTTTAAACCATGTTTTTTTCAGAAGCATCCATTCAGAAAAGCACCGAAAATGGACCCGGTTCGCCATTTGTCTTTTGAAAGCGTCCCGTTGGAGAAGAGCTCAAAGCCGAACCTTAAAATTCACCTTTTGATATGGTCTACATAAAACAGCCAATCCAATCATGGCATGTCAAATCTCAGGCATTTAAAAAGGCATAACTTGGTCAATTCTTCATCACTTTCATTATTATTATTTCATTATTATTATAACTAGTATTAGTTCTATAGAACACTCTATTCAGAGATGCTTTTTTATTATTCATTTGGAGCCGAATAATCATGTCGTTTGTCTCATTTTATCAACAGGTCACTCCAATTCATAGTGAGGCAATTCAAATAAAGTACAAGCTTAGGTAACTTTCAGCTCTTCCATAAGACACCGAGACTCTCAGTGGCCCGTTCCTGTTTCCAAAATCGCATGCGTCCGCGTTTGGATATTCGAGGCGATTAAAGCACGCGATATGTTCATCTTCCACAGCAAAAAAAAAACAAAAAAAAAACAATGAACCAGGCAGCAAAACTCAATAGTTTTTGAGCCCGAAAAGCTGAAACTGATTTCGTGTTTTCTGTCTTTCTGTTTTCGCCCTTTAACTAATAATAACCCTAAACAAGCCAGAGAAGCTCCTTGAATTTGGAAGCCTTCAACTGACGAAGCGAAAAAAAAAAAAAAAAAACTGCATTAGTCGAATAATCGTCGGAGATACCACACACTTCACATTCCATCGCTGAGTGAGACCCGGAGAGGCCAAAAGGCCAGGCGTTCCTGCCTTAGCACCAGCAGCAGGAACACACCCTGTCTGCTGGGTGTCATGGAAACGCACTCGTGCTGCCCCGCATAAGACGTGAACCGCCATCCAGTTGTCACGGTATCCAAATGAATCTGCGTACAGTTCCGCACCCGCACCGTTACGCAGCCAGGCCTGGGCATCCTCCTTCGAAGCCCTGCAACAGAGACGTCTTCTTTTTTTGGCCTCCTCTCCTTTTATGGAGCTATAAAAGGCATCCGAGGGGGTTTATGAACAACAAAGGAGGGCAGGTCTGAAAATCTGTTGCTCTCTACTCGATCTCCCCCGCGTCGCCGCTCCGTTTCCCCGCGCTGAAAGCCATTTCGGTGCTTGATTGGAGAATGATGCTGCTACTTAAAGGCGAGGGGGGGGGAGAGAGAGAGAGAGAGAGAATAAAACGAGGCAGAGGGAGGCAACTCCCTGGGGCGCAGTGTCTGTGATGGGTGGGCTGTCAAATGCCCCATTGTCCAAATTACCCAGCGAGCAGCATGTCACCGCCTGGGACTAATTTACAGGCGTGCGCACGCAGCCGCGGAGCTTCTCGCTGAACCCGGAGCGATGGCGCGAGTCCCGCTGACTCCTCTCAGTCTGTCTGCTCGGCTCCGAAACTTTGGCTCGGCCCCATGATGTAGTGCTGAGCAGCCCGCTTCCCTCAACCCAGTGCATCACCATCAACAACCCGATCAATAGCTCTATACACACACACACACACACACACACAAAGATAGAGACTTTATGCCTGCTCCGTGCAAGCGCCGTCTCCTAGCGCCGTCTCGTAAATTCCCCTTTACGGTCGTACATAAAAGTTCGGCCACTCCTGATCAGATTTCTGTCCCAAACTCCTGTTCATTTTGTTTTTTTGTTTTTTTTTTGCGTTGGATTTTTCCGTTCGATATTTCACAGCGTTTTAATTCTTCGAATCACAGAGCCACACTTGATACGGGACAGGCCCCGGGTTGGGCTTTTTGTACTGGGCATTTTGGTCCTAGGTGACATCGCAGCCAATCAAATTGCCATATCCGGGGTACTAAAAAGCCCAGATGTGCTTTATTGACTTGGTAATATCATTTTACGCCGCATTTCAAACATTTTACAGGAACACACTGACTGATTCGCAGTATCAATATCATGGCTGGTGTAGGGCCTGCAAAGACTTGTTTGATTTGCGCACATGTTCTGCTTCGATCGGCTCACAGTTAAAACCGCCAGGATGACGGGACGGGACGTAATTTGGTGCATGAAAGTGTATTTGAATTTGTTTTACACATTCCAGACAGATACTTTAATGGAGCGTGCAGATAAGGTGAGTAAAACGAGGGCATCGTTAGTTTGGCCTATGCTGAGAAACTGCATTGTTAAAAAGATTTGGGGACCTAATGATAGTGCCAGTCACTGCCCAAACCCGCCCCCCTCTAGCTCGTCACCCATCAGGCACATCACACTGGCCGCTGGACCAGGCGCCTGGACGCTGTGGTGAGCTGAACCGAGCGTGCCACGTGAGCCGATCCGTGCCCGAGGAGCCCAACCCGGTGCCCGTATCCGTACCGGCTGCTAATTGGCAAAAGCGGCATTGCAGCTCCACTGGGAGCTCGGAGTTGTTAAGTGGAGCCGGCGGTCATGTGCTGCGAGGAGCCGCTCATTACTGTAGAAACACCGGCGAGAAAAGGGACCGGACAAAGACGAGCGGACGCGAATGTTCAGAGAGGAGACACGAAGACGAAGCAGATCATTAAAGGGGCAGCCTTAAAAGAGCCACGCTCAGATGTGGGGACAAACGCGAATACAAGGTCACTGCGCCCCGGGAAGACTTGCTGCGCGGCCCGTTTGCTGCAATACAACAACAAAACGGGATCTGTGCCAGAATTAATCTCCACGTTTCAAAACAATCGAGCACAAAGCCATGCAGTCAGCAGAAGTTTCAGCGTGTTGCAGGGTGCCACGTTTTGGCGTCCTAGAGCAGCAACTCTAAGTGCCGTTATTGTGAAGTTAAAAACACCTTGGAGCAACAACAGCCCGACCCTGTGCTAAAGCCGTAAAAATCCTCTCTCAGCCGTCACTTGTAAAGCTTACTACTAACCCGGAAACCTGCCTCCGGAAGCAATATCAGATGAATAACTGCTGGTTTGGAACTCCATGTATTGTGTGGACAGCCACATGCCTCTGAAAGGCAGTCAATCCCTGTAATCACGTTTCCAAATCTTCACAGGAGAGCCAAGGCTCCACAGCAGGACAAGGTGACCATGCTAACGCAGGTGCAGGCGCAGGCGCAGGCGCAGTGGTAAGTTTTCCCAACACTGTCCCATTTCCACAAATGTCTGCTTTTACCCGTCTCTAATTCTCCCCAGGGCCAAGACTTTCACAATGCAATATCATCCCAAAAACAACCCTAGAGCCACAGCGGCAAGGAAAAAAACCAAGTGGGCCAAGACCCCAAAAACGGACCTGACAACCTCCTTATAAATGTTATAGGCTAGGAATTGAAATAAAGAAGTAATCATTCAAACAGAGATGCTAATATAAATGAGAGAGTATTCGAATGAAATACAATATACACTGCTCACAAAAATGAGGGGCTATTTCATTTCGGGATATTCCATTTAGAAATATCCCCTAATATTTCTGAGCCGTATAAAGCATCTCAACCAATGTCTTTCTGTACCAAAGCTGTGGTATTGTTAGTTTTGTTAATAATTTATTTATTTTAAACTAATTTTTCTATGATTTAATACACATTTTTTGTATTTCTTTAATTACCATCTAGGCCGCCCATGGAGGTCGGGTCCCCTGTTGAGTCTTGGTTCCTCCCAAGGTTCCTTCCTATCATTTTGGGGAGTTTTTCCTTGCCACTGTCGCCCTGGGCTTGCTCAACAGGCCTTTTAGATCATTGTATTACTGTAAAGCTGCTTTGAGACGATGCTACGTTGTAAAAGGCGCTATAGAAATAAAATTTAATTGAATTTAATCGAATTGGTGGCCCATTTGGTTCAGGGTGCTGGGCAACGACATCCTGTAATGCAAAATAGAGCTCTGGAAAAAATGAAGAAAACATTTCGAGAGGAAAAAAAAAGAGAGAAACTTTTTTTTTTGTTCGATTCCATAAATGAGTGAGAAAGTTCCAAATAAAATATTTATTTGCCGCAATGCCGAGAGCATCCATTTGCTCTAAAATGTGACAGGAGGAGGTCAGTGTGGCAAAGGAGACGCCGCGTTTTCAGACCTCGACTAATAATCTAAATGATAATACAAAGAAAAGAAGTTCAGAATCCTTTTTAACAAAGCAATACTGACGTCTAATACTAATGACGAAGGAAACTTCAGCGTTCGTGTGTTTTGTACTTGACCAGCAAACTTAATGAAAGACTTTACGACTTAAAAAAAAAAAAAAAAACTTACAAACAAAACCGGCACAGAACACACTGAGCTATTATAGAAGCGAACTATTTTAAACTATAACTACAGCACATAAATCATATTAATTAAAGCCCGTTACAGAAACGGATACGAACAAAATAAACCTCAGAAGAACGGGTCATGGGACCACGCAGTCCCTGCTGGGGGATGGCCTAAATTGTCGCATAAAAGAGTATTTGAATTTGTTTTATAGATTCCAGACAGTAAACTTAATGGAGCCGGCAGATATCGTGGCTTTGCTAAACGCAGGTGAAATGAATTCGTCGTTAGTTTGGCCTCTGCTGAGAATCTGAGCTAAGGTCGGACTGATTTGGGCACCTAATAAAGAGTTCCAGCTTTCATGTGTCCCGTCCTTTTGCTCGGTAAATCGGATCTGGGTGAGGTGATCACCTAATCAGTGGCTCGTTAAGAAGAATCGGGCGTGGCAGGTACTGGAAGGAATTGCTGCAGGATGTGGTAGCATGGTCTGTTCCAACACCGCATTTAAACAGACAAAGGGTTTGATAGGAATGATTCTCACGTTTCTTCAAAGTTCCCCGGCACATTAAATTGCTCAAACATCAACCGCCTCACGGCGTATGGATCTTACAAACTTTTGGCCACGTAGCGTATCCGATGATCTACAGAAACGTCCCCCGTAATCCCCAGGCTTATGCCAGGTGCCTATCGGGTTTCTATTCGACTGAGCTGCCTACATTAAGGCTCTAATTAATCCGATTATTTTGCGCCTGTAAACACAAAGGTAAGGAAATTGAGAGAAAATGATCGGACCTGAGAAATTTCTCTACGGCGCCTCGCATTCAGGCTGAACCTAGTTCCTAAAACCGGCCTTCTTTAGGCCGCGGAAGAACAGGAACCACTGTTTTCTCCTTCACTGGGACTTTGGGTGTCTCTCCTTTAATAAGTGCTTATTTCCTACTGAACAAACATACTAATTAAGCTCCTTGTGTTCGCTCCTGATTGCAGCTCGCTGTGATCCTGCCAGCCTCCTCGAAGCGCTTGGGTGATTAATATTCCTCGTGGCAACGCGAGGGCAATAGTTTAAAGACAATTTGCAAATCAGAAGAGGGCTAAATATCGGAGACGATTAATGACGACCAATTTGCACGCAGCACCTGAACGGTATCGCTAAATGAAAGTCAGCAGAACGCGGGAGGCCATCGGGGACTGAAAGTGTCGCAGGAACACGCGCTCTGAATTTCCCGTAATGTCTTTCCAGGTTCATTAATACGCCCAGGCAGGACAGTTTGTCTGCTAAGAGAACACAAATTCACCCGAAAATATGCCGCGTAGTCAGTGTACAAAGTGCCCGGTACTCCTACTTTAGGAAACGTAATAATAACCTTCTGAAAAACGACTCTGCTGAAAGTACGGCGTGAGAAAAATGCTCAAACGCAAGTTTTAAAGTCATTTTTAAAGCTCGGGGTGTTTAACCGGAGCACCATTTAGCAGAGCTGGGAGTAAATTGAATCAGTAAATGCACGGCAAAGCGCCTGCCTAACAACGTTATTAAACCAGGAACAATTAGTGCTTAACTCGACGTGCTTTTAGAGGTTCGAAGTGGGGTGGGATTGGAGAGGGGGAGGGAGGGGGTTTAGGCAGACAAACATCACAACAGTAACTGAGGAAGCTGCAGAATCGTTCAGTGTACTGCCCCGTAACCCGGAGCCGATGCCTGTGGATGCCTCACATCTCCCGTGATGTGAACTGAGGCGGGATTAAGATCTCGAGATGCGCTTCTCTCAGTCCCTCAGTCTCTCAAAAGTTGAGCAGTTTAGCAGTCTGACTCTGAGCCTCGTTATTAAAAGGCATAATTTTGGAAAGCAGCTGATACGAGGAAACATAAACACACGGCTTCCCTGGGTTTATGGCCGACCACTTTCCAATCTTTTCCAAAAGAGCGCCGTTCCTTCGCTGACGTAGCGTCAGCGTTTAACTCGGGCAGCCAGTGATTGCCTGGATCCCGCCACCCAACCGCCGACCCCCGTCCACCGCCCCCCGTCAAATCAGGTCTAAAATTCAAAAGCGAGAAGAGCGCAAAGGAGAAACTGCGCGAAGAAAGCGAAAACGGATCCTTCAAGAATATTAAACTCACAATAGACGTTCCGGAGCTCAGGCAGTGATGCTAATGTTTAAGCTGGTCTACATGTTCAAGTGTGATCGATTATCGATTACTGCATTACATTTGTTAATCGATTCAGAATCGCTAACGTTCCGAATCACGATGCATCGAAAATTCGAAATTTTTCCCCCACCCCTAGTGTCCTGGGACTTTTGGCTCACCTTGTATATTGCGCCGTGTTACTGAGAATTCGATGAAAGGCTTTTGTTTGCTGGTCTACTACCCAAACGTACCCAAAAGCGCCAAACGTGTTCCGATTGGCACCAGGCGACCAGACCTGTGTGAAAACTCCCTGAGAGACCTTAATAGATACTGGCATTGTGTCTAGCTGAAAAAGTGCATACTTGCCACAAGGACACACACTGGCACACTCACGCTGGAGTTTGTCAGTGTGACTGAGCTGAAGGACAGCGAGAGTTTTATGTGTCAATGAGCGAGGAGCAGTTCCTCTTGAGCCTGGTACAGTCCTCTGTCTCTTTGTTCCAGCGCCTCATATTGCCATCCCCCCCCCCCCAATCCTGCATTCATTCCAGCACGGATTAAGCGAGTGTGAAAAAAGCAACCCGAATCCCCTCTCTTAGGTTGAACCCTTAAGAAATCCGCAGCTCGATCCAAACCTGAGAAAAGGCTGTTCCCTCTATTTTCCATTTTTCAAATCTAATTAAGACCCTGAGTATAAAGACACGGAGGAAGGCGATACTTAAGCACACTTCAGAGACACATCAGAGACCACGTAGGTGGCTCAGTATCTTCGGCGCCGGAGAGGGGCTTGACGTTTGCGCCAGAGGACGGGTTGAGGTGTGACGCTAAGCTAATGAGGCGACCTGCAACGTCTGAGCTGCGGGCAACACGATGGAGGCACCTCGCCCCATTCTGTCATTGTCAGAAGGAAGGCAATCCTCTTAGCGTCGCCGGATGTACGGGCTCTGGACCATTTTTGTACTTAAACCAGCTGGGCGAGGACAAGTGGAAAAGTCACCCAGTGCCAGCGGTGAAAGTGTAAAAAAAAAAAAAAAAAAAAATACACCGAATGAGCGTGTTCAGGGACCGAGCTAAACACACACACCCATTAACAAACGCGCGCGCACACACACACACACACACACACACGGCGAGTCTGGTCGGAGGGACCGGCGGCCAACCGTGATTTCACCTGGTCCCTTCGGTCGTTCGCAGACGGCTGAAGTAGGTCAACCAGATATAACAGAAGGGCAACAAGGGGCAAAGTGCCATAAAAGAGAGTGTTCAAAGGGGCGAGAGAGGGGCGAGAGAGGGACGGGGGGTGGAGGGGGTGGGGTTCAGGTCCCCCTCTGAGACACAGCAGACCCTCACACCTCCTCGCCAGTCACGACACTGTCCCACACGCACAGCCGCTGCTACGCAAACACCCGCTGTCATTGGGCTGCCAGAACCTGCCCATTTCCACTTCCACTTCCACAAGGATCTCAAAGGGACAAGCAAACACAAACAATGAGTCACTCGAGCAAAATAAGGTGTATTACAGGATAGAACTGTGTCAGAAGTCTGCGGTCACGATCTCGCGACCAAAATGTCACAACGTACACGCAGCCAGTCCAACCAAAGCCGCACGAGGGGTCTATTCGTGCATCTCGGTTCCTGTTATCCTGCTCGGAGAGGCAAAAGAAGGAAACAAATCCCAGATCGCCCAGCCAGCGCCACCAAGCAGGGCCCGCTCGCTGAAGCTCGACCGCGGCCTGCCGACAAAATCTGCTTTCCGAGCCACTGCCTCCATCCACCCATCCTCCACCACCCTGCTGCTCTCCTGACCTCTCGCCTGCTACTTGCTCTTTCTTTCCTCCTTTGAATCACCTTAGTGCAAGAGATACTGTCCCTCTCACTCATGCATAAGTCATGAACAGGGAGGCTGGTTTGAGAAAAGGCTCTTCTGATGTTGCATGTGCCCTCTGTGCCCCCGAGCCCCTCATCTATTCAGGAAACGTCAAAGCTGGGCCCAAAACGGAACGAGAACAGCAAAATTAGGACTGGACCAGATGATTCGGTTCAGAAAAGCAGTCCTTATTTTACAACTTCCCATTGTCACCGCTGGCACTAAACCAGTTAGCTGGTTTACACGTCTAGTTGACAGGTTTCCCAACCTCGTAACATCTCAGGGGTGCAATGGCTGATAAACATTAGGGTGCAAAAGTCCGAGGCCACCATTAGATTTGTTGCCCTAGAGATGGTGTATTTACCATACTGTCCACAATTTTACCGAAAGATTTCGACCTTGCCCTTTTGAAAAAGTGGTTTCTAGGTTGCTACCCTTAAGAGGAGGCACACTAAATACTTGCCGCCGTACCTTTTGTCCTATATTTTCATTATACCCTTGATAAACCAATGGTATAGCTAATTGAAAGGTGGCCTAAGACTTTTGCACAGCACTGTAGACTTGAGGCTTGAATATTTATGCTAGAGAAATGTTGAATCTATGATACAAAAAATCAGTTGTCCATCTTGTCCATCTTCGAGTGCCCCCCGTAAAACGCTCGATGGGATTTAGGTCAAGCGCCAGTGAAGGCAAGTCGGCGTCAGTCAGCGCCCTCTGATCTTTTTTGGTCGTCGAGGCGTTGTTGCAGATCTTTGAGGTCTGTTTTGGCTCAGTCATATCCTGCACTGTGAATCCTGAGTATCAAGTACGAACGACTTTGGGTCTCTTTGGGTCGAGTCTCTTTTTGCTGCACAGGGGTGGCTCAGATCAGAAGGTTGGGAGCTCCAGTCCAGGCTGGACCAAACTGGTACTGCTGGGTGCTCTGGCAAGAGAGCTCACCTTAAAGAGCTCACCCCAGCTTCTCTCTGGATAAGGGCTTTGTAAATACTGTAAACGATCCGATTGGTTGACTCCTCAGAGTGGCCGGTGCTTCTTGACTCCCAGTGCGGCCTCATTAATCGACTGAGCAGGCAATCGAATGGTCTCAGGCTTTTGAAACCTCAGCAAAGATAACCGCAAGTCAAATCTGATCCCGAGGCTGCCCCGACAAGACCCAAGCTATATCCAGTATAAAAAGCTGATCTGGGCAGGATTATTTGATTTTTCTCCTTCACCATTTCCCTTTATCCACTGGCATGAAGTCCGGGCTGTGCCGTGAGCCAGCTATTATTATTAGTCTGCTTCTCTAGACTTCTTAGGAAGCGCTTACGGAGCCAAACGATGACACGACCAAATGTGGAAAGCATTAGAACAAGCACATAACAGATCAGGCTTTCGTTTCAGGCCTCCGCCGCCGTTTGCCATTGTTCCGTAACGTGGACAGCGCCTCTCCCGCTGTGTCACCTCCCGTGAATGTGTTCAACCAAGCTGTTGATGTCAGGTCATTTCGTTTCATTCCGTGTCGAAGCGGTCCTGAAAGGATGCGTGCTGAATCGGCGTGGAGAAGAGAGACCAAACAGATTGGTACCCAATCGGTACAGGAAGGGCGAAGTCCCCAGACTCGCATGCGCCCTATAACCGGAGAACATTCCCCAATATCAAAGTGCTATTGGATGTGTTAAACGTCCAGCATCCGTACCTATTTGTTCGGGGGACATTTCCCTGCAGGCAGGAGCTACTGGCTTGAAAATGGTCCTGTTAAAATGCACACCGCCCCTCGCCTGGTGCCTCATTTGGCAGGTAAACGTCTGGACGCCACAGCGGCCTGACGGATGCACAGGTTCGGGTTTAGCCCCCCCACCCCCCTAAACTTAAGCTCCTTCTCTTGCTGCACAGGCTATCGCTCATTGGGCCATTTTGGATGGCTGCGCTCCTGTTTTGCTCCTGTCCTCTTCTGGTTCAGGGCTGCTAGGAGAATCGTACTGTGGCAGAAACACTGAGCAAGGAATTTCAGCACCTCATTAAGGGGCTCGGCGGGAAACGAAAGGCCATTCTCATCACGTCTCCTGGCTGGCTGGCTGGCTGGCTGGCTGAAGGATGCGCCAACGCTGAGACCAATAAGACCCAAGTACGGAGCAGCACCTTTCAGTCTAGGGCTTCGAATCGGGGAGACTCTAATAGGGAGCAAGTGATTTGTTGCCCGAGCCAAAAGGAAACGAGGCGGGGTAGGTCTGCGTGGCCGTATTTACACCGGCGCCATGATATCAGTCAAGCAGAGTGACACGCTAGCTCGTTCTAACGCTCGTCCCGACAACACGGCCTATATTTAACGTTTTAAAGCGTCAGCATTGTTCCTTAAAGAGGAAGCCAAAAATCGGCTTATCCTCCCCGTCGAGGTGTTAACCGCCCTACCTGCGGGTTCCAATCACACGTCCCTTCACCCTGTCAGTATCCTCCCACGTGAATCGGATACATTCTGACAGGCGCGCTATGCCGAGTCTGGAAGGATGAAACGCTCTCTCTTAACGTCGCCCTAATCTCCATTCATAGACCCAAACAGTTGACTTGAGCCTGTGATCTGGGACGCTTGAAGACTTCTGTTGGGCTTTTCATGGCTCTTCTATCAAAGCAGGCGTTTAAAAGCGCCTCTAATAGACGAGCTTCTATTTCGGTCGGCTTTGACAAAAAACAAGGCGGCAAACGGATGATAGAGTCAGACAGAATTAAAAAAGCCCGTCTCGTGGGGCCGCGAGAGGCTGTTCTGCTCCGCCAACGAAGAAATCCACACACTCTCGCTCCTTCAGTGCTCCCGCGAATCGTTTCCGTGCTGTCAGAGTTCTGGGAGCGCGCTTGATGACGACCTGACGATAATAGAGATGGGGGTTAAATGAAACGCGACGTTCGGCTACTTGAGTGACGCGCAGAGGTCGGCGCGGAAATTGGCTGACGACCCAAGGCGGTCCCGTGAGGAACGCGTCGTCTCAGGCTCCAGTCTTTTACACGTCGCTTAGGCTATGCTAATGCAGCACAGCGGTGGCCCAAATCCGTTGTTTTTAGTCTGTTCACACTTTTGACTGTCACAAGCATCCAGAGGTAAACAATCGAAGTGACAGGGACTTCACTTCGGCTTCTTCCTTCACACTATGCTCTTTGGCACCAAACATCAACAATGAACATCAGCTTTTGACCCTTTTATCCACACATTAAACACTGCACCGTACCACCTCTTCACCCCGCTGCTCTTTATGGCCCGATCATCCTCTCGCTTAGCCACCTGCAGCAGGTCTGTTACTTCACTATTGTGCCACATAGAGCTGGTATCCGCATCAAACAGTTCTAGGGACTAATCTGGGAGGAATTACTGGAGCTTTTTTGGATTGCACTCCGTACCTGGGGCCACTCTGGGTTCCTACCCAGACGTGGGAGTGGAAAAGTGCCTACACACTGCGCTTTAAGAACTACAATCATTCCTAGTTCCTATAGTGTGAACGCTCAAGAAAAGGGGGCCTAGGGGGCTAAGAGCTACGGCAGGTCCTAATATTGTAAATGATCTGATTTGGGTTATTTGACAGTGCAAACACGCTGTTTTTTTTTTCTCCCCTCGCATGCATTTGCACGCATTCCACACCTACAGAGAAGGAAAGGGCCGAGTTCAGGTCACGGGCACGGAAACGTGCAGACTACAGGTCGAGCGGGCCCCTTCGATCACCCCCTGCCACGGCACCACAAATTAAACCCGGATAAGTCAAAGTGTGACGGTCCGGAAGCCGGAAACCCTAATGAGGCAGTACATTCCAATCCTCGATATCCTCCAGCATCTTGCAGGGCACTGAATCGGTGCAGCTCTGAATATTTATGCGCCTCAGCGAGAAAGAGATCAAGACGCAGCGTTTAAGGAACTCGGAACGGATAACTATCACATACGCCTGCACTTTCTAAGATAAGGCCGCCCTGCTGGGAGCACCTGGCGCGATGGCATCTGTCTGAGCTCTCGACTGAAATAACGGCGACCTAAATCGGTCCGCGAGCCTAAAACGCTCTCCGGCGCCCCCCACCCATCCCCGAGAACCGAGAACCCGAGCACGTCCCCGAACGAACGGCGAACGACAGACGGTGACGGCTGGACGCTGGGACTTCAATTATTGCAGCGCAGGCCCGTCCTGATAGGTAAGCACGAGGCAAAGCCCGAGCTGCAGCGGGAGACGGGCGAGCAGGCGCCGGCAGGCGGCCAAGACAGCTGTGATTAATGCACTATCTGCTCCAGCGAACAGCTCAAGCAGCGTATACGCCGAACATTATCATAACTTTTCAGCTCTAATCGCAAAATGAACACGGGGAGAAAGGGGCTGGATTTATGTTCGCCGTTCATCCCGTCCACTATTCATCCGGGCCCCTCGTGCTCGCCGGACACCGGTTGGTCCTTTAAGTCCGGAAAAACGAGCTTAAGGACGAAGCTAAAGCATTCGCTCGCACACAAAACCGTACGGGCAAGACCATCCATTGTTTGGAAACCGCATCGTGAAATCATATTTCCGCCTTCACCCGAGCAACTGCAGAGGAGCCGTATTTCATGGCAAAAGTCATTGCGCGAGATTGCAGTTGCTGTTATATTGTAATTTTGCTGATCGATAGGCTCTGGTCCTCCCACACACAGCCACTGTGTGTCAAGCCGCCATGTCACCGCCGTTGTATTAAAGGCAATAGAACATAATGGCAAAGACACTGCTATTTCCAGTCGGGGTTCCACCAGGATCTATAACCGTTTGCGCTGCGAGTGGCGTGCCGTGCTGTCATTACCTTCACCATAACCCACCAATCGATGCTCTGCAGAACCCAGAGAGAAGAGCGTCAGAAGTACAAAACTAACTACTTAACTAAAAGTACTGCCCTATCTGATTAAAATATAAAAAGTCTAGACTGACGGACGGTTTATACTCCTCGCATTCAGAAAGCGCGTTCCGAAATGAAGTATGAAAATTTTGCCAGGTAAGCCAAGCGTAGCATGATAGTCTCCTGCACTGGGATGAGGAAGTCGGCAGTGCGTGACGTAGGGAGTAACGTCTTGGGAGCCATGAGGAAAACCTTTTATGAAAAAGCCTTTTCAGTTTCAGTGCATCATTATCGTATTATATATTATTCTTGCACTGGATATTCAAAAATTTACTTATTTACTTATTTGTATAATACGTTTTATGTTCAGGATTTTGCCCAACTGTAGATAATATGTGATGAAGGCAGTTTTAAGGTTATGCAAACAGGAGGAACGAAAATATAAAAAGTACTATATTTTACTATAAAAGCTGCTCAATCACTTTTAACTATACAATATTCAGTAACTCATGATGTTTAAGCCAAACGATGAGTCTCATCGACTCGGATACACTGGAACTGCATTTTAGTCCAACAAACACGCCACGTCGGCATTTTTAGAGCACGTCTACATATACGCATGTATCATTATTTTAAACCTAGGATTCTGATTGGCATATATAAGTATATAAGTGACAGATATAATGAAGCGAAGTTGTAAAGTACAGATAACTTAAGAAAAACCTTAAGTGCGGTGCCGAGAGGCCGAATGCTTAAAAAAAAGCAGCAAACTAAACGCGAACACCCCGTCTCCCGACAACCCCCGCCCCCACCCCCCGACCACCCCCACCCCCGCCCCCTTATGGTCCCGTGATGGACAAGTCAATGGAAGCGGCGCACCAGAAGGCCGCGCAGTAAAAATGCAATTTTGTGCCAACGCGTCTCTTGGCAGCCTTCGAGAATTCTAGGCAGCCCAAGTCCGCACGTCTAATCAAGAGGTGAATAGAGGCTGCGGCGCCCCGGGACGTCCTTCCGGACCATTTTGCCAAGAGCAGAGCCCCGCACGTTATCGGGTCGGCGTCGGGAGAGAGAACCGGAGAAAGAGAGCAAGGAAGTGGAGTACCCTAAAATTATGGGGGGGGGGAGACGCATTTACCGGCTGGCCATCGGCGAGTCCTTCAAATGGCCCAAACGTTTGCTCTGCCGGGGAGGACGTGACATCCTGATAACACAACAAGCACATGTCAACCGGTGTCCCACAAAAAAAAAAAAAAAAATCGCAAATGGAGCTTAAGTGACGGTTTCCATTAAGACCTCCGTCCTAGCTGGCAGTGGCTTTGCTGAAAGTGTCCTTCAGAGGATGAAACCCCCCCCCTCCCCTTACCCCAAAACAACCCCCCGACACACACACACACACCTCTTACACCTCGGAGCAAACAAGCCAGTAGCTTTCACATAAATATAGCCTGAACAGAGTGCACAGGACTGCCATAAATGCTTTCATGTCACATTTTTTTCTCCCGACATGCACTTACTGAAGCTCTTTCCCTGCCGCTGTACTCCAACATCAGCGTCCTCTCTCAAATTAACGGGGCCCATAAATATGAAATCTGCCTTCCTGATAACGATTAGCGCCGGATCAGTACCGGTACCGGATCATAATCAGAACAGCTCTGTTCAGCACCCCCCACCTCCAGTCGGGCCCCACCCCGATCCCAAAACAGCACGAGGGACGTCAAAATGCGAAACGACAATGTGCCGGCTCTTAGGGACCCACATCAATACTCCTCTGGAATGATGGGTTTCCTTCCCAGCATGCCTTTTCTGCATCCCGGGCAAAAGCGCGAGGGCCAGGCTGAACGCTCCGAGCTTTCGCCCCTGAGCGGGCGAGCATAAGGAAGTTCCCCCGGATAACAATCTGTTTGCCTTCCCGTGTTCGCAGACGACTCACCGACGGGGCTATAATTGCGTCGCTGATTCTGTTCAGTCAAGACGTTCCTCGGCACATTCTTCACTTCAAACAGCTCATCAAACATCATCTGTTCTTCGGCGGTAAATGGCGAGGCAGCCAACAAATTGTCCACTTTGAAGCCTGTGCTTCGCTTCATTAAGGGACCGCCGTTTGATTTTGACGTCCGCGAAGCGTGCAGCGACGATTGAAGGCTTGAATTCTAATAGGCCAGACATTAAGTATTCCTTTACTTGTCAAGCCGAACGCATTATCTTTTTCCTTATCGTTCGAGAAGGTCGTCTGCTGAGAAACGGGCGAGACGCGAAAGGGCTTGGAATTTGAATTGTTCCACAGGCCTGATCTTTTTTTTTTTTTTTTTTAATTTTTTTTTATTTTTTTGAAACTTCTGAATGGAGCAGAGAACGAACAGCTGCTCAGGTCATTCTTTCTCCGGACGTGGCGAGGCCAGAGGTTAAACTCATTATAGTTTGGGCAGTAAGGGTGACGCCCCTGGCTTTTCTTCATCTTCTTGCCTCGCCCCTCCCTTCTCCTGCTCTTTTGGTTGCTCTATTTTTGATGAGCGGCGGGACTCGGAGAGCTGGCCCCTGCCACTTTAATATTTCATACGCCCGTGCAATAACACCGACAACATCTCACCCCATCGACGCCCCTCCCTGCCCACCAGCCACTGCACTCTCGCCGGCAGCATGGAGAGCAGGTGTAATTTGCAAATGCTAATTGAACCTTGCCACGGGTCAGCGAGCCTTTCCCGTCTCTCAGAGCCGCTACCCACTCCCTGCTGCAGCTAGCCGACTCGTACCACTACGTCTGTCCCTCCCCCAGCCTGAGCACTCCTCCAGACGTTCTGTCTGGCAAGATTGTGACCACAAAACGACGACATTAAGGTCTTTGATTTGAATTTGGTGACCGGACACTGACGTGGTCACAATCTGCCGAGCAAACCCGAGTGGAACACGATCATCTGCACAGCACCCGAATTCAAATCCGCCGTTCGAACCTTTCAAACACACGAAAACGTACAGAAAAATATAGACTGATCAAGAGACATGCCTCTCTGGCTGCACACAACCAAGAGGGAATGAGCCCACGTAAAAGGGGACTAAATTTCAAGAACAGGCAGTGCAAGATCCAAAAACTTACCACCTAAGATTTAAGGCATTAAAATAGACAACCCGGCCTGCTGTTTAGGGGCGTAGCATCCGCGTTAGAGGACGTTTTTATTTCCTACTGCCTCTTTCCTCTGCAAATGCAAAAGGGGGTTTAAGAAAGATCCCCCAAACGCTCTTCAACCTCGGCTCGGAATCAAATTTCCTTTTTATCTTTATTACATCAGGGCTCGGTAGAGTTTTTTTTTTTTTCCCCTTCCCAACCCAGAGTTTGATGTCTCTACTATCAAATGATCATCTTTACACAGAGCCACTCGGGCTCCTCAAAGGTCACCATCGCTCGGCGGCTGGAGTGGGAGGATTTCTTGGCGGGCGTGTAATTAAAAACCTTCCCTAATCCCCCTTAATATCACGTTCCTCTTTATTCGGATTCCTCTCTGTTGGTTTTGGTTCTGCTTCAGACAATACGGATGATCTCTCAGAGTTCCAGCTCCTGCATTGTGAATCTTTCGTCCTTTTTTTCCCTCAAATTTGGGCCTGGGGGGGGGACTGGGGGAGGGGGGGGGGGGTCACAATGCGATCTATTGTCTAGCAATTGTCATCTGTTGTATCCAATAATAAGCCTTATACAGGGTATTTCGGGCGGTGTGAAGGTGACCCTGAGGCAGAGTGCAGCTGGGTGGGAGGATTTCACACAGCTCCAGACTTTAAGGATTAAAAAAAAGAAAAGAACTGCAAACACCTGCCTACCTGATGCGAACCTGTGACATCTCGATCTGACAGAGCCCTGCGTTTGCTGACGCAACATTTGAAAAAACATTTTATCCTGGGGCGGCACGGGGGGGCTCGGTGGGGCGGCACTGCAGTAAGGTCCCGGGTTCAATCCCGGGGCGGAGCTGCCTGGGTCCTCCCCGTGTCTGCGTGGGTTTACTCCGGGTACTCCGGTTTCCTCGCACAGTCAGAAGACATGCGTGTTAGGTTAACTGGTGTCTCTAAAGTGGTCCTTAGTGTGTGACCGTGTGCCCTACGATGGACTGGCGCCCCGTCCAGGGTTGCCCTTGTTCCCAGAGTTGGACGGATGGTTTTCTCCTGGCCATCAAGGGTGAACAGAGCACATGCCACCCATCTCTCAGATGCCCAGTCCAGTTAGAACATCACTGGTGCTCAAACCACATGTTGGGCGTGTGTATTAGCAAAAATCTTAGGCCACCATTAGACCAGTATATACCGTTGATTTAGCATTGGCTTAACGTGGATAGAAATATTTCTCATTCTTTCTTTGTTAGAATACAAGCCCAAATTACAGGACACCAAGTTGACCCTTTTACAGTCTGAAGAAGATCGACGAGGAGTCGTCTTTTTTCCGAAAGGGAAAAAGGGTGAAAAGGCTCCGAACAGTAACGTCTCAACCATGTAGAAAACAGCAAGCCTGGTGGTGGCGGCCTAAGACTTTTGCTCAATCCTGTCTTCGGTACTTTGGTTTCTGTAAATGTTTTTCATCTCCCGGGTTAATTCCTTTACTTTAATTCATCGGAGGATGTATGCACACAGGTTCTGACAGGCAATTCAATAAGGCTCTTGTCAACTAATGCTCTGAAAAGTCATTAAAATGAAAATGCAGTGGCAAAGGAGAATCGATCAGACGGAGACAAGTGCTTCCTGGCTGACGGCGGATGTCAGTGTTAATGCAGGTAACAGGGTCGCACGAGGCCCTCTCGTTAACCTCCCTCAGACACAGACGCTTGTTCTGCTTCAGCAGTGCATTAGTTAAATAATTATGGATCAGGGTTTAAAGTACTGTGCAAAAGTCTTTGGCCACCTTTTGATTTGCTGTTTTAGCAACGGTTTAACGGTAGGACATAAAACAGGGTCAATCATCGGACCCGAAACTTGGATTCGTCACTGATCCACGGTCTCTTCTCCACTGATCGTCAGATCTGAGCCTCCGTTCACCCCGATCGTCTGGAAAACTGCTGAAAAAAGATCTTCCCTGATCAAGCTTCTTCAGACTGTAGGTCAACTTAAGACAGACTGCATACACTCCATTTTCTAATTGGGTTCTAACAAAGAGACCGAGAAGCAATCGCATGCGGTCATTACAGCATTGCTAGAAACAACGGTAAATCGAATCCAGCGGTGGCCTAACACTTTTGCACAGCACCTGCAGATCGAGACTCCATTTCCACAGGGTTTTCTCAAGGCTACCGTCCTGAACCGTGTCAGTAAAACTACACTAACTTGTACTTTTCCACTTACTACGAGGTGAGTCAAAAGTCAAAACAGGACACCCCTTTGTACTGCTCACGAAAAAATGAGGGGATGCTTCAAAATGAAACATCCCATAATTGAATCTCCCTTCATTTTTGTAAGCAGTGTGCTTCAGAAACAAAAGGAGAGAAAAAAAAAAACGACATACAACAATACCCCAAAAACGACAATACCCCAGCATGTAACGGGTAAGGGGTACTGGGCGATCTTTTCGGCCGGAACTTGGCTGCCATCTTGAAAGCCGCCATGTTGGATCAAGGCCAGGTTTTTTTTCCAATGGGAAGGTGGCCGTGTAGGATATCAGAACTGTATCAGAAATCGAGTTTTCCGCCATCAAGTTTGCAATATTTCTTAAAGTCCGAAGCGTTTGTTGTTGGTCAGAGGTAGCCGGGGATGGAATGGACAGTTTCATTTGCACAGACACAGGTTCCAGGCTCGTCCACGAAAAACAGATTAAGCAGGTATGCGAACGAATGAGTGACAGCTAGCTGGGAAACCTCGTATCCAAATGAGTTCACCCTTGTTCAGCTGAGCGCAGTCCTTCAACTAAGAGTCCGGGCGGCTGAATCCAGGCGATACTGTGCGAGCTCTGCTAATAGGAGCCTTGCGCAGCTCGTGAAGATCTTCCACTACAGTCCTTGTAAATACGCAATTAAAAGCCTTTAATGAGCACGATTGCCAGAGTGTTTCTAATCAAAGTCTGTTATTCCTTTTGTCTTGAAACTAAAGCCTCTTGCTTCCGAATGCAAATTAACGAGCCTGCAAAAAGGAAGGGCCGGAACCGGGGGCTGGGGGGGAAAAAAAAACAAACAAAAAAAAACAACAAGTTTGCTGTGCGAAAAAGTAAACATTAAAACCTTTCAAGCTTTTCTCCTGGGCATCGAGCACGAGGATCGTCGTAAATCCGGACCATTAACGCCGGATGTGACGAGGCAAGGTAAGTCACAAACGCACATGCTTCGGCTGTGCCGCGAGGTCCACGTGAGGGTCAAACCCAGCAGACTCGATTTGATTTCATTCGTGCGGCTTACAGCTTTCCGTCGAAGCGTCGGCTAACACCGCGTGTCTGCCTGGGCAGGCCGGTCGCCGTTCGTTGCCTTCTCGGCACGCCGTGACTCATGAGCACAAACGGATAATATCGCGCAGGAACCGAGGATGAATATTTGCATTGCAGATGCAGACTGTAGGGGACGTGTTACTATACGGCATACGCTGAACGTACGCAACGTGGTTTAACGTTAATGGCACTGCACCGCTGGTTCTAATTAAGGTGTAGAGTTTACTGTGCCGTCGTTCTGGATGCTATGGAGAGTGAAGCAGCAGATCCTGAAAACAGTCCGCGTACAGAACAAGCAAAGCACGGCGTGACCCCACCAACAGTCTTACTCTGTTTAAGGGAAGTACACAAAAGCCGATCCACATCAAGTGTGTAATGATCTAGACACGCAGTCTGCACAATGCTGACGTCTGTAAGCCCATTTTACTAAGCGACATTAGCCTGATAGAGCCTGGTGCTCGAAGAAAGAAAAAGGCAATGAAGCTAAATTTAGTTTAGTTTTTTTTTTTTTTTTTGGGCTACACTACCAATTTGTTCGAGGCGGCGGCGCGTTCAGAACGGCTCTCTGTCGATATCCCCTTCTGTTAAGTGCTAATCGTTCCGAGTCGCCGTGGAACTAGCATGCACCGCTAGTCTGTGCCTGCTAACGCCACACCTAGCCGTTGTTTGGGCTGGCTTCAAGCTGTGGCGCTTATCGATCCCACAGACGGCGCACACAGGCGTAAAGTCTCATCGCTATTACTCGTCAAAGCAAGCAATGCAAAATGGAAGGAGAAAAAAAACAAAAAAAAAACAGTCCGGCTCTTCTGAAGAAGCAGCGGCGCTCGGTCGATAGCCAACGTTCCCAATTACGTATCCATACAGGAATTTCTGTACAAAGCAAGCCGGCCATGGTCTTACAGAGCTTCTAACCAGTCAACGGCTACATACAGTAATGTGCAAAAGTTTTAGGCCACCATTAGATCAGATTGAGCTTCTTTTTTTTTGCAGTGCTGCAATGACCATGTGCTCTTATTAAACGTTTGCATGCAGCATTTAAAACAGCTTTCTGTAGGCCGCGGCGGCAGGTATTTAGTGTGACCACTGATCAGGAATGGCCGTTCTGGGAGGCCAGCGGTCAAGAAACACTAAATGAACAGGAGGAAGAGGCTAAGGTATTCTAAAGCTTACAAAAATTGTATGACGGTCAGTAGAAAACAGGATCATAGCATGATGAATGCAATTTTATGGCTCCAGTCGTCTTTGGTGGCCTAAGACTTTGGCACAATACTGTATAAAAACCTTTAAACCGTGTTACCATGTAAAGGTCACCGCACCATGTGAGCATTTTTACTCGAAAACTACAAATATTCGATGCCTTTGAGGGAACGCAGAAACGTCACAAGGGAAAAGAGGGTGCTGATCCAACACAGGGTTGTGCCAAAGCCTCACCCAGGACCCTCAGGACCTGCCGATAGCTGGAGCTTACCACCGAGTCACCGAAGCTGCTGGGATTCAAAATGTAAGCTTATAAACAAACAGGAAAGTAAATCAAGCGTACCACGTCCAGTTTCTCCACGTCTACCAAATCTAGAAGCCAAACCTTTTAGTGCTCTTTAGCCTCCAAAGCTAGGTGCGTCACACGAAAACAATCACACTGGCATAATGCCTACAGTTTCAAGCTTAAAACCTTAAACCAGACGAGCATGCTTGGGTGCGTCTCAGACGTGCAGCGATCAACTGAAAGAACCTCAAAGGTTAAAGGGTCTCGCCAAAGGTCCCGACGGTGGCAGCTGGGTGGAGCCGGGATTTGACCTTACAACCTTCTGATTAGCAGTCTACAGCCTTAGCTCTGAGCCCAATACGACACCCTAGCTGCGCTAAAAATGCCAGAGCTATCCGTCAAATCAATCAACTCCAGGCGGTCCAGCGAAGACATGGCCCAAGCTGCAGTTCAGTTACATGGAGTACTATGTGGAACGTTAGCATGCGGTTTGGGACGGAGCCCTCAGCTCCTGAGCTTATGAATCCAAATTCAATTACCCTCCTCAACCTTAGAAGCTAACCTGGACTAATTAATCCAGTAACATGTTCCAGAGCTAATAATGTGTTGGACCTTCCAAATAGTTCATTCATCGTGATTCTTTTATTATGAAGTAGTCATCAAAGCCTGTCTCACACTCCGGGACCCTTTCCTGAGCTCAAGCTCTACTTCGGTTTCCAGGTAACAGGACGAAGAAACATTACAACACTCGCGCTCGACTGCTCCGGTGGCTTGCTGGCGATGTTCCGACTGCACGGCTGAACTCTTTACGACGTTACCGCGGCCTGAACCGAATTTACAGGCAAGTAAATAATAGTGTTTTGTTTTATACAAGGTTTTTTTGTTTTACAGCCCTTGCTCGACAATGTGAAAAACAGCTGCACGGATGACATGTTTTTCCCCCTCGGACAGCCCACGGGCCAAGGATCAAGCCGGCATCAATAGGGGGTTAAGCAGAACAGTTAGGGTTTTAGAGGCTTGGTAAGTGGCTCCATTAGCCTAGAAGACTGGTCAGACTGTAGGGAACGAGCGAGGGGGGAGGGGAGGGGGAGGGGAGGGGGGGGGGCATTAAGAGAGAATAAGCAAGAAGCCAGCCAGAATAGCACTCAAGCTGAGCTACAGTAACAGCTGTAACACAATGAGAGTGTTTACGTTCACGCTCGTAACCCGATCTGATTTATCTGATCTTTGATCCAATTTGGCCAAGCAAACAGCGTACATCTTAAACGGCATTAAAGCCAGATCAGAGTTCAGGATTTCTAATAAAGGCGACTGGCGGGCAAACACGACCACGGAGAGCTAAAGCCATGGTTTAAAATTAAATAAATATAGACTTAACGCATCACTAGGCCATTTCATTTTAAAGGTATGGCTGGCGCTCACTGGCGGAAATGTAATAAACTGCAACTTGTTGGGACACTGCTGAAAGAAATCCGCAGCGAGCGACGCGCTGGTGATTAGTGCAGACTTTATACCAGTCTAAAGATCCAGATGCGATCCACTCTCCAGATGTGGACAGTATTTCAGCGACACATGAAGGCTCTTCTCATGTGTCATGCGTCTCCTTAACGGTTTGCGGCGTTTTGGGGGACCGCTTATGTTTTATGACGCTAAAAACGAAACAATTCGGCATGAAGCTGAAAAAAAAAAAAGTGCCTTGATGTTTGAACATCTGCAGCACATTGGAGTGGTCCAGCCATTGAACGTGACTGACTGTTGTTTGTTGCGGTCGCGGTTGTTTGAACGCCGTGGAGGATGCGGTTATACTGAGTGTACTGGTTGGATAGCGTGCAGTGGCGGAGAAGTTCCTACAAATCCTACAACAACAAGGATTTGCGGGTTATGGGTCTTGCTTAAGCACCTGACCGCGGCAGCTTGGCCCGGATTTGGACCTTGATCCTCCGGGTCCATGACCACCACAGCTCCCATATTAATCGATACCGAAACACACACGGATAAAAGTAAACGAAGTGCTTTTCGTCAGGAAAGAAAAAAAAAACCTCCCCGGTTCATATTCAGTTCACCGTTTATGTGCAGCGTTTCAGGTTTTCCAGAGGCAGCTGCACAAATGCGGCCAGCGGATGGCGCTAAAGTGATTCAAATCGGCTTAGGAAACACTGGGAGTTTGATGGAAATGCTTTGGGAGTAATTGCATTGAACATCGAGACAATTTTACAGTGCAGTTTTGCGAGAAATGATGGGTTAAGGGACTTGCTTAAGGAATTGCTCAACACTGGAAGCTTGGTAAGATTTGAATTTGGACATTCTGCTTCCTAGCCTAGTACCTTAATCGCTAGGCTACGACCCCTACGACCAGTCTGTTCCAGGGCAGCCTCAGAGTCCAGGCGATGCTCCTAGAGGTCGAGATCAGCCAGCATCTTATTGGTATTACCTGGTCAGCTCATGCCAGAGCCGTTACAGGTTTGGCCAGTTGGACAGAGACCCCAGGGAAGACCCGGGACCTCCATGAGGACTTTGTGGCTACATTTCGAGAAGTCTGAGATGGCCTTTTCATGCTCTTGTCGCCATGACAAACTAAGAGTGTCTGCCAGTCAAGGTGAGCAGCTACAGGTTAAGGGTCTTGTCCCAGCAGAGTGGTCCCAAATCTTCTGATCAGTAGTCCGGAGCTTTAAACGTTTATGCCATGTACTCGTGTGCAACTCGTGGAACAATCAGCGGCCACCAGCAGCACCGCTCAGCCTTGCACACGGTGCCGGTAGGGGATTTACAAAAGAAGGAAAAGTATTTGAGATCGTGATTCATCTTCCCTGTCCTTTCAGAAGGGCGATGAAGAAGATAAAGCATTTGCATTCTCCGAACGAGCCTGTTGACGCCTCTTGTCAGGTTATCAATTTGCTGCCAAGCGCTGGCAGAATTCATACGAGCCACACCTTCTGTTCCAGACGCAGCTCGACCCCTGAGAGTGCGCCTCGATAATGAAAGCCACGCGGCCACCCCGGCTGCGTTCACACTCGCTCCAAACCGAAACGTGAAGCAGCTGCGGCCGCTGCAGCCGCCGAGCCTGACAGCTACGACTCAATCAGGGTTCGTGGGCCTGCTCTTCTCGTTAGGGCCTCCTCCTTGGCAGAACCCCACAGAGCGAGGGCTTTACTGTCCTGCTCGCTGGTGCAGCTGCCCCAAAACGGACGCACACGGACAACCCTGATTCGGACTGCGACCCCAAAGGGCTCACAGCAGGGGGCCAAAATGATTCATCTCACAGCAGGAATTGAACTATTCGAAGAGCAAGAGAGCTTTCATGGGGGCACTTGAAGACCAAGCATTAAGCAACATCAGATTTTCTTTCAAACTTTCTTAATCCGTGCCAGCTCGTAACCATTATTATTATTATTATTATCATTATTATACCCTTTGTAAAACAGACACTTTATGAAATTTAAGACCAATGAGCGAGACCAACGCTGGACCTCACCAGCCATTAGGTCTAGATTTTTTCCTCAACCTCCTCGATCTATTAATCCACCAGGGCAACGCAGCGATGATGGGTCTTTAGATGGAGTGGGTGATTTTGCGCGCTAATTAACAACCTTGGTTTCCGCCGCACGCTTTACCAACAACGCCTCCGAGCGCTTTTTGCCAATTAATAAGGCATGTCTCGATTCATTGGTTTAATAAATGTGTTAATTCCGAAAGCACGAAACCCAAACAGGGGCATCGTCTCGGATAAATCCGAGCCTGCCCTCAATTTACGTCCTATACTTTGGAGTCTAGATTCATTACCGGGCGGAGTGAAGAACGGATCCGGAGAACGGATGTGTGCCGAGTCGGGGGAAGACGTTTCCTCTATTACAGCGTTAACCCTTGGCGAGTGTATCCGCTAATGACCCCGAACGCTACTATTATTACTAACTTAGGGCAGAAAAATCCTCAAGGAAAACGCTCTGCCGGCGTGCGAAGGAAAACATCTTAGCGAGATAATGGTGCTTTCTCTAATTGCAACACGCGCGATCGCCTTGCCTTTACTCGGTGGTGCTTCCCTTTGAGGAGCGAACGATCCGTCTGGAGCGTTCAAAAAAAAAAAACAAAAAAAGGGAAGAAAGAAAAGAAACTTCAATATCCTGCTTGTCACGTCTTTATTAGCCTTCGTAGGGAGTGTAACTACATGTGAAGCGAGGACACTCCGAGAGAGCGACTCAGCATTCTCCCGGCCTCTCTCAGCTGTAATTGGGCCATAATTTACCTCAGACAAACCACAGACAAGTTTACAGGGGAGGAGTCCCGGATCCAATCCTTTATTGACATGTCTTGACCAGAAATCGTGTTACGACTGCAAAGGCCTGCGCTGTCTAAGGACGGAACGCAGTGGGAAACGATGTGATGTGACAAGGCATTAGAGAGCACTCCATTCAGGGCTCAGTTGTGTAGGAATCCTTACTGGGGTAAATATGACGTGACAGGGATGTGGCATTCCCGATTTCGAACATAAATCAGGGAGTACCTACGGTACGAGCCGGAACAGGAAGGTAACAAACCTGCTCAGAAGTGGGCAAGAGTAAGAAAAAAACACTGCGATTCCTGTGTAATATATATATATGTATATAGAAATCCCTTTTTTGTGCATTTACATGCACTTAATAACCCAATAACCCAACAAGTTAACATATCATTGAGCAATCAGACAAAGGGATAATGACTCGGATTTCTACCCGATCACAATCTCGTGACAAAAAATGTGACGTCGGGTGCGAGTCTTCGCAAAGCGTTCTGTCGCAGTTTCGCTGCATTCATCCGGGGTTGCCAGATCCCACAGAAAACAAAACAGCACGTTCACAAGGAAAAAGAGGCCAAATCAAGTCAAGTCTCTGAAATATATGGACCTGGCAACCGTGCTGGTTAGCCTCGAGTCCGCGTGCAGACATGCCAAGAGAAGCGCGATCACTGAGCTAAAATCCAGCTCTCTCTTTTGGATTTCCTAATCTGATTTCTAGATTGGATCGTGCTCTACACATGAACTCTCAAGAGCCAGATAGCGGCGGAAATCCGACCATGATCAGTACGGTGGAATGTTTTTTTTTTCTTTCTATTAAACCCTGAAAACGTGTCTGACTCGCCCGGGTTGGTGGTTGGATCCTCCAGGACGACGGCGATCCAAAAAAGGACGGTTCGCCGAGTTCTGACAGGATTAAGCTAATTAATCCACTGACATTTCAGCGCAACCTCGTTTTCATTCCCATTCATCCAACGTGGCCATCCGAGCTACAGAAGAAGAGCCCACCTACAGGAGAAGATCATATTCCAGCTTTGTCTGAGGAAGAAATAGCAGGCAAAGCACATGGATGTGTGAATCGGCTCAATGATGGAAGTCGTGATACTTAGAGAAATCATCAGAAGTCTAACGGAGGCAACTGTGGATCCGAATTAAGCGAGCAGTCAGACACATCAGGCTTTTGCTTTTTCCAGGGAGGCTTAATGATGAGCATCGTAAGTGATTCGGTGGATGGAGTTAATTAATTCTATGATATTTCATTTAAAACGCTTAGCGAAACGTCACTGTCATTTAATCACCTAAACACTCACCTTTAAAACTGAAAGCCAGACATTCAGTTCCTATACTATTTCCGTCTGACTAAAGAAGCCATTATTGAGTTTATAAAATGCACTGTGCTCTTCAAAAACAAGTTTCAAAGTTCAGGCGCCACCCTGGTCAGTACATTTCAACTACAGCACATTTTCCTGCTAATTTAAATGCAAAAAATATCAACAAATTCATTCTTAATCTAAAATGAAACGCGTTACAGTTGGCGGATATATGTCACAATGAATTAAAATTCATTACTTTTAAACGTGTTCATGAATCATTAAGTTCAGTAATAGTTTTAATAAATATGTATCTAAACATCAGAATTATGTACAGCTTTGTGAAATGTCTACTTAAATATTACACGTGCCTACAAATAAATACTATTAAGCACTGATTGTATTAATTACAGCCGTAATATCCAATTTAAATCTAACGTCAAATACCTATTAATGGAATAATTAAAACAAAGAAAAAAACTTTTGCATTACCCTCGTAGATGTCATGTGACTCCCCAGGCTTCAGGGAGTCGATGGCTCATCACTGACACTGGCTACTATACAAACTCCCCCTTTTTAAACCATTTAATCCCCCCCCCCCGGCCCCCACCCAAGCCCAGACCTCTCTGAGTGATAAACGCTGAAATTGGGCTTCTGTTTACTCGGGATGAAAGGTCAGCTTGTCAGATGTCTGGAATTGCTCACAAAGCTCCCTGTTTTTGACAGACCTCGACCTAAACACCATATAATCTACCTCAGGGGCTTCAAAGCACTCCATCTGAAAATAGAGAGGGTCAGGGAGAGAGAGAGAGAGAGAGAGAGAGAGAGAGAGAGAGAGAGAGAGAGAGAGAGAGAGAGAGAGAGAGAGAGAG
>JAUZST010096086.1:0-18934 GCA_034779995.1 Parotocinclus haroldoi
CAAACACACACACAAACACACACACAAACACACACACAAACACACACACAAACACACACACAAACACACACACAAACCACTTAAGTTTATCTTGGTCTCATCAGACCACAGGACATGGTTCCAGTAATCTATGTCTTTATTCTGCTTGTCTACAGAAAACTGTGATCTTTCTTGTTCATCAACTTTAGAAGAGGCTTCCTTCTGGGACCATGCGCGACAGCTTGATACAGTGTCTAATGCATGGTCTGAGCACCAGCAAATATCCTGATATACAAGTTGTAGAATGACTATACATTATATAAAAGTTTCATATCTTCAGTGTTGTCCCATGAGAAGATATAATACAATAATGAAGAGTATACTTTCATGAGCGATATAATGAGATGCTGAATTGTCTAAAACAGGACATTGATGAGTAATTTAAAGCTTTTAGTCTGAACTTAAATGTTTAATCTTTACATTCTCTCAAAAACATCTGCATGGAGTGGAATGCTTTTATAGCGTACTTGTACCTGATGTATCTGAACCCTGATTACAACATTTGTTGCATTATGGACAACTGCTGTAAATGGAAATTCTTGCTCTACAAAAGTAAAGATGCATGTGTGGATAGTAATGAATGATTATTTAACACTAGCCTATTCTATGTAGATTCTCTATCATCTCTGCACTGTAATCAAACTTGCACCACAGGCTGAAAGTCACAGAACACAGCAGAGTGTAGCCAGGCATGTGTGTTGGGTTTAGGTGGCGCTCACACAGGTCTAGCTGCCCTGTGGCAGCTGCAAAGGGCCGTGCACTGCTTGTACTTGCCTGCTCGTATTACCTCAGCTCCCTTAGAGACCTGCAATTCAGCAGCACACAGTAACAACAAGCCAGTCAGCAGCCTCTCTCAGGCCATGGCTAAAGAGCCGTTACCATGCTTATCCACACGTCACAAAGCTTTGCATCAGTTACCCAAGTGGAACTGTACTAAGATTAAACGACCGAAGGTGCAGAGATCCGCCACTAGGGTGATATGTTGGGGGGTCTTCTTGTAGTCTGCTTTTACCTGTGCATCAATGATCTTCTGCTTGGCATCTATAACTGCCTGCATCTCGGCATGGTCTCTTTTTAGCTCCTCCTCCACTGTCATTAACCTTTTGTACCAAGGGGAGATATCACAACATTTGACATTTATATTACACTTGCAGCATTTAAAATACACAGTGGCTTACAACTGATACAAACGTACAATCTACAATTCACGCAACTGGGAATTACTCAAAGGTCTAAAAGAAGCAGCCATTAGCAGTGTTGGGACTTGAACACTAGACCCTGTGTTGTGATGTCGTACAAGAAGCTGGTTTGGCCTACTTTGGCGAGCAACTTGTAGGTGTGTACAAATATACAGCTAAGCATAGTTTAGTAACTGTACGCTCACTTTAAGGTCTTCCAAATAATAAAATAGAATTGTCTGAAAAAGTTTGAGCATTTGTATTATTATTCTGTGATATTTTCATGCTTTGTTTACACTTTTGTGTGAACATTCATTTACTTTTTACTGACTACATGCACAAGTCCATGTTGTGCACGGACACTTTTGGGTATCGCATTTTTCTCTGCTCAGAAGACGCGAAATGGAAAAGATTGTACTCTACTTAAAGATTCAAATGCTCAATGGTTGAAAGGTGGCATGACATTTATTCCTCTGGAAATGAATGTTTCTTTAAGATGATTCGTTCCTTCTTGGTTGCCAGCTTGGTATGTTTATTTATGTCTATATTCCTTTGTGCGTGTTTAGATTTTTGTTCTACAGCACGTGTGTGAGAGAGTGTGTGATAATGTGTGATTGTTCTGAACATTGGCATGTATTTGAACAGCTTGGTCCTGCTACGGTAGGCCAGTGAAATGCCATGAAGAGTCTTTTGACCATTACAATTGAATGTATACACTGTACAATTTTTTTTACAGCACAGAACTCTCTTTAGGCAGATTTACAACTACATATGCCAACAGCCCTACGTTAGCCTATGCTAACAGATGCAAACTCCTTAATCCTTTGAGGATCAAGCGACACATTTGTCCTCTACTTTTAAATGAACTCCAAATGTGATTAAAACAATGTACGGTCCTGAAGAGTGGGTGTTAAGTTTCAGTCGTATTTGGCATCCATTCAAAAGTACAAGTCCCTTGATTCTCAAAGGGTTAAGGGGTTTGCATCTGTTAGCATAGGCTAACGTATTATATGTTAAATGTGAGAAGGAAGAAACAATGGGAGGACTAAAAAAAAGACTAAAGAAGTGAAACCCAACCTCCTTGGGCAAACAATCTTATTAAGATATTAACTCATGTATCTAACAAGCTTCTAGTATCACAGTGTAATGTAATTCTGACTGAGAATTAAAATTATTATTATTAATAATAACTTTTTCCTTCGCTGTGATTTTATAATTACAATATTAGTGAATTAGAACTTGGAAGTACTTCCGAAAATTTATAAGCATCCATAAACGGTCTATAGAAAACCGATAAATATTAAGACAAAAAGACAAAGATTTTGCTTTGGAAAAATAAGATTCAAAAATAATAATATCTGGAATAATACTAGTCCGCTAATACAGGCACGTACCTGCAGATGATGCTCTTCATTTGGCTGTCTTTCTCCTCCTGCTGGCGGCGCAGGCGCTCCTCGCTGTCCTCCAAACGCGTCTTGTACTCCAGCAGCAGCCTCTGCATTTGCTGCTCCTGAGCTGCAAGACGTCGCTCATACTCTTCCAGTCGGCGACCAGAGACGCGCAGACGCTCCTTCAGCTTCGAAATCTCCTGCTCGTACTTTCGAGAGTGGAAATGTGATTAGAGAATGAGCATTACAAAATTAGCTCGTAAGACAGGAAGACGTAACTGAGGAAAAATTTGAATATGGTAAACCTCGGGAAAGATTGAAGATTTAAAAAAAAAAAAAAAAAAAGCCCCGCCCACATATTATCCCCCGAGGAGTACAGTATGTGAACATTCCCAATACCTTCTCAACATGCTTGCTGTCTTCAATACTTGGTGCTTCCTCTCCATCCTCCTCATACTGGCCATTATTTAGCACCCATGCTGCAGTCCTCTCAACAGGAGACATGGTGACTGACTCCACAGGAGACTGCACCTGCTAAATGTGCATACGAAAACAAGCAATGCATCATCTCTGACTCGACACTACGCTGAAGTGTGAGATGTGTTTGTGTCTTTTGCTATTTGTACATACGCTCATGCCAAAACAGCACCTATATAGAAATGTCAGAGTGCTGAAAAAATCTGCATGCAGTTACTTCCCAGAACTATATGGAAAGTATTACATGTCCTGCCATTGACAGCCATCCACAGTCTTTGGCTGTCGTCACAGTTGTGTGACCTCTATGAACTGGGACCCTATTGTCTTCCGAGATGAATCCAGCTTCTGGTCATGTTTGAGTATGAAAGCATATTAGTGGAAGATTCAATCCCGCCTTTGTTATGGAGCAACATGCTGTCACACCTGCTGGTCTGATGATCTGGGTTGCATATGAGAGTCGGTCACCCCTAGTAATATGAAGGACACTAACAGCTCAACGTGCAGGACATACTGTGGCCACGCTGCCTTACATAGCAGGTATTCCAAATGCCATTTTTCAGCTGTTCCACACACAGCAGGGGTTTCCCAGGAATGTCTCTAGCAGATTTCACTACTTCCTTGGCCTGGCCGGTCGCGTTCAGCTTTAGCAAACTATGAATATTGAAAATCTACAGACCCAGGTGTGGGGAAATTTGTCACAGAGGCAAGTCTAGGAGCATGTTTATCTCTCATCAAAAGGTACAGTACCCAAAAGAAAACTAATAGCCTTAATCAGATAAAAACAATTAAATAATTTACACATCTACCTGCAATGTAACGAGCTTTGCAGCAATCTGACATTTCTTTCTGGCGGCTTCTTTTTGTATTTGACACATATCCAATTGCAATTACTCACCAAAGCAGGATGCTGCATGAATATGTAACAAATTGTGACAAACCACACTTGTCCATAATACAAGTTAATGCTTCGGAAATCTTAAAATTATACAGTATTACTCAAATTTATAGCACTAACTTAAAGATGTGAAAATATAGAACGAGTGCCCATCATTAGTCAGCATCGAGAAGCTTCCTGAGATAAGCTTGTCCGATCTTTAGTGATCAGAAAGTGTAGTTACATTTTCGGTTGATGACGTTCACGTCACACTCGCCGATATTCTCTTACCAAGGAATACTCTTGCCAAGGAAAATATACAATGTAATTATTAATTCATTACTGGATCAAATGGTAACTCTTGCACACTGAATTTGGGCACTAGTGTTTTGATTTTTTTTGTCATTTTGCTTCTATTAGGCTTGATCTATAGTCCTGGTTACTTGTTTCTTTTGGAGGATATGGCAAGCCTGGAATTAAATTCAGCACCTGCAAAATTGCTCATTCACAAAGGTTTGTCTCAGTCTTGCATAAATACCTGCCTAGAAATCTGTAAGAAAGGCAGCATTGTGTACTGTTAGGAAAGTTATAAAAAAGAAGACTCAAATGCTGGTAAAGTGGGTGCAAGTTTATTAAAAAAAGAGCAGCAGTCACACCCTTCTGTGAGATCACCAGTTAGTTGAAATTTGAATTCGGATTATTGCCCAGTACCATTTCCATTTATCTGATTATATATGTGCATAAAAACTAGAATTTGATTAAGTGTATGTAAACACGCTCAGTGCCGTGTCCATCAGTGACAAACCTGTGGTTGGCAGTTTTTATTGAGTGACAAAAGAATGCCTATGAATGACCTGTTTAGGAGGCATACTTGATTAAAAAAGCCTGCTGTAAAAAGAAAAAAAAACAGGTGTGTATATACTAAACTGACATGTATAACTCCAAATAAGTGAGTGTGTGTGTACCTGTTTGTTTGCTCTACTGCTTGGGACAGGGCTGTCTCGTGAACAAGTGGACTGCTGTCTGGAGTCGGCTCCACTGTGCTGCTTTGGATCCGTGTTGATGCTGCTGCTGCTACGCAGTGAGGTGCTGTGTGGGAGGGAACGTGGACCTCCATTGGCCCTACTCTGCTGTTCCACTTTTACAATGTGTGCTGTTCCTGCGCCTCCCTGCCTGGCCAGTGCCAGTACCTGTGGACCCAGCTGGGTGTCTGGTAAAGCTGTAAGCCAGCTCGGGGTGGACTTGGCCTCCTCCTCAAAACTTGCTGTGGAGGGCTGACGTTTCCTTGGCGTTGTGCTGGGGCTGGCACTGTGTGAGCTCGCTGTGCTCAGGTTCTCCGAGCTGGAGTGGGGCTGCAGTGGAATTTGGGTTGAGCGCAGCGCGTGTTGAGCACTTAGCTGGTAAACAGGGTTCTGGAAGCAAAGCGGCTGCAGGCTGCGCTGCTGGCTCAGAGATGGCTGAAGGGGCCGGCGCACCTGCGGTGCACTCTGGGGTACATTTTCCCTTAACGTGACCACTTTGGCCTGCTGTTGCTGGGGGTGACGGAGATGATGGTGAGGAGGAGGAGGGGGAGGAAGAGGGCCAATGGATGCTTGTGAACCCACCCGGCCTATTCTAGGCAAGGCTTCATTGATAAGGTGAGAGTCTTGCAGATCCATGAGAGAGATGCTACGTCCATTGTGGAGGTGGCTTTCTCTCTCATCCTTGTCAGAAAAGCTCACACTATGCAGTGATGGCTGCTGGCCTAATAAGGGGAATTTGTTACGTGCCAGAACCTCTGTGTGCTCCTGCACAGGAGATTTAACGCTGCGGATTTCACTGGAAAAAAACAAAGAGAAACGCTTTTAGGTGCATGTGGCAGCACTAACGAAATTCCAATGAAATCTAGTTTTAAGCAAATTTATAAAGTATTTCAACTACATGATAAATATATATGAACTAAATTTTGAATTTGCTGCAAAGTAATTTCATATATGAGAGGGGGTTTCAGTGCTCCACTTATACAAGAACAAGGGTTTGACAACCCCAATAAGCAATGAGCTTATTCTTGCTAAAACACATTTTTATTCAAAAAGTGTAACTTATATTTGTCTTACAAAAAGTAAAAGTATAAATGTGCCAGTAATCAAAGTGCCAAGTTGGGAAATTGGAAACTGCAAAAAACTGTTTCTTTGCTTATTCATGATATTTCATGCTTCCTCTGGTCAACTTAATTTCTTTTCTTAAAATACATCCATTCCAGTATTTCCATATTACACAGATTGTTTAATGATATCATGCACTATAGACAGAAAAAATCAAATCCCTTCCAATCTTTCTTTATGTACATTGTTTTGAAACATTTCAATAATTTTCTCATGCATTTATTGAAAAACTGGAAATGCTCAGGCCATCTTTGCTCCATCTGGGCTGTTAACTGCCCTGGATGCTAGTGCTAGCAATTTTAAAACCTCCTAGGATAACATGTGTGGATAGCAGAAGATTATATACCTGTCAGCTGGGTCCTCAAATATCCTCTGCAGTCCTGAGGAGACACTACCACTGATGTTGTGGGCAGAACTATGGTCTTGGAAACGTCTAAGCTGCTGCTGGATTGGTGTAGGACTGGACAGCGAGCGAGTGATGTCACCAAGAATACGCGGCAGAGGCCCCAATTTGGCCACCGTCGCCTGCAGGAAGGAATTATCACCCTGGAGTTGGTACGTTTTTTCAACCAGAATGGTTTGAGGGGGTAGATGGCCGAGTGGTTTTGGGGCACCATAATGCATTGGTGATGGGACAGCAGAACCATGGAGACAGTGTGTGGGGCAGAAAAGGGGTGGAGCGGACAGGTGAAGAACAGAGGACATAAAAAACAGAAGACGGGGATGGGGACAGAAAGAGAAAACAAAAGGAATTTAAATTAAGAATAAATTAAGAATTAACCATGCTTATAAAAATGAAGAGCCATTCCAAAACCAATTAAATGGTGAATTGAAAGGTCACATGCACCAAGGCAACAAAAACAAGAAGACAATGTCTGTGACAGGATGCAGATCGTCTGTGATAATTAAGTAAATTAAAGAGAAAAAAATTTAAATAAATTAACAGTGAGGGATCAATCCAGTCAAGAAATAACCATGCTGCAAGGCTGAGGGTACATACTAGCAGGGGTGTTAAAAGGAGTTAAAAGGGATTGAACCAGAAAAGTGCACCATGTTTGCCAGCATCACACAGTTTGATCCTTTTCATATGAATACTTTAAGCAAAATCATTGGTTTATGTACAGATATGAGCACCTGTAAAACAGGATTCTGACCGAGATGGACATTAACCAAACATTAACCTAGTCACGCTGTATTTTTATGCTGCTGTAATGTAATTATAAAGGTTATTTTTTACAGGAAAACTGTGTATAAACAATACAAAAATGCAACAATTTAAATATGCATCAGAGCTTAATGAGATATTAAAACATCACAATCTACAAAGCATCCTTAATGCCTCGCATCGCATCTGAAGCCTAACCCATTTTGCACACCTTTTCGCAATAGTTACAGAAAATGCCGTAATGTAATGTTACGACCCTGTGTAGAGAAAAGCTGTATCATATAAGAGGATAGCATGATTAAATACTGACGGGCAGTATTACAAACGACACAGAAAATCATCCTGATGAAACGGACTCAACTAAGCAGTGTTTGTTTGATTGTTTAGAGGTGTTGATCTTTTGCATGGTAAGAAAGTTATTCTTCAGAGTTTAGAATTTAGATTTTATAATTGTGTTTTAATCTTTAAAACTTTTAGAACATGTTCATGTTCAAAGATATCTCTCATGGTGTTTGTGCAAGTCCACGCCATTCAATTAGTATATGTTTGATGGTCAGAGTGGCTTATCTCAGAAGTTGGAGACGTTCGACGCAGAAGTATGCGTGTGTGATTTTGGACGGCTTGGTATGGCTTTGTTTTCTCTGGTTAGCTTTTGAATGTTATTTGATGTTGGGTGTTCTAGGAATAGAGTTTCCAATGCTTCTAAACAGGATTTATATCTGTGCAAAGTATTTGCATTATAAATAGGGAATGTGAACCAGTTTATATAGTTATAAGTTAGAGAGAATCATTCGGTTAGTGGAGCAACAAAAACAAGTACTATTTGCAATAGTACAGGCATAGAAACATATGAACACTATTTACAGTTTGTTACAAACAAGTAGCAGAAAGTCATACAAACAAAAGAAATCTCCAGTCTAAACGTGAGCTAATGAGCAAGCGAGTGCACCATCGGTAATGTAGTGAGCAGTCGAGTGAATTGCTCTTAAACTCCTGCTTCTGCTTGTGGATCTGGATGTAACCAGCTATTTACAGCTGCAACGTGCAATGTAGTTGTCTTAAGCCGGTAAAGTGAATGGTTCAATGGATGGATGTTAAACAGCATATACTACCCAACCCATCAGTAATGTTGCTTTGACACAAGCGAGTATCAAGTTTTCCCTGAGAAACAATGCATTATATAAAAATATAAACTATACCCTATAGTTTTGTGGCCCACTGTGCAAAGATTCAGATATTACTTTGTTATTTTAAAGCGCCCTGTCTGAGGTACGGTACCTTGTCTAGTTGCGACACAACCTCCCACAGCAGAGCATGTAGGAGAGAGAGCTCTCGGCCCAAATCAATGTAGCCTTCAAAGCCTGGTGTGTTGGAAATTGTTTCAGGGTTGGAAATCTCCAGCAGGAAGCGAGTCATGCCTGCCCACTCATGCTCCAGGAAGTCATTCATAAAGGCCATGTACTCCTCTTTGTTGCCAAATCTGGGGAAATATAATAAGCAAAAGAATATATGATTTAACCTGTAGTAACATGTTTAAATTTAAATTTTATTAATAATTTGTTATTTATTTATTTATTATTTATTGTCCTATAATTTAATATATAAATAAAATTGAATTGAATTACCATGTAGTAATTTTAAATAGTAATAGTAAAGTCTTATGCCACCACTAGATTAATTATACAACTCTTATCAATGGTATAATGGCCATATAGAATTATTTCTGAATTTCCATGAAAATACAGAAACTTTGTATGCAGGATAAAAAAAACACTGAAAAAGCAGCATTTGGCAGGTTCATCAGGATGCCAATTTAACCCTTCTACAGTCCAAAGAAGCTTGTTCAAGATTGGTCTTTTTGAAAGAGCAGCAGCCAAGAAACACCTTTTTTAGAAGGACAACAAGGTGAAAAGGACAAGATATGCTAAAGCCCATAACTACTGAATAAGGATCAGTGGAAAAGAGGATTATAGAGTGACATTTTTGGGTAGACAATGTGTTATATATGGCCATTATAGTACTTAATTCAGAAGCGATTTCGATTCTGACAGGGTACAATGGAACATCCCTTTCAGCCTTAAAGTTATTTGAATGCATTTTCAGTGAAATATGTTTTGTTAGAAGATAAATATTCGGTACTTAAAATTTCAGCAATGCCAACATTTAAGTGTAATTTTCAATAGGGTTCCAAATGTTTCAAAGATTTTTTTGCGTACAGCAGACTGCTTTTGGCATCTACACGAACTATAGGCATGTGAGGATGCAGCCATGCTGACGTACTTGGTGAAGTTAGCGAGGTTCTGGATGACTTTGGCAATAAGTGTAAGTGTGCGAGAGGTGCGGTCATCAGGGTACTCCTGCATGAGGCTGAAGAGGGATGGAGACATAATGGCTGGACACAAAAAGCGCAGAAAGAGCGAGGCACTGATCAACCGCTGGCTAATGTCCTGCTTCCCTCGAGCATGGCATTGCTGTTTCCACGAGGCGAACACCTCCTTCAGCTCACGTGGGAATACACTGAGAGGACAGGGTGTAACACACACACACACACACACACACACACACACACACACACACACACACACACACACAGACTTAACACATAGAGCAAACTGTGAGAAATTCCAGTATTAAAAAGTGACTAACTGAGTTTACCAGTATGAGTTGATGATCTTGCAGAAGGCTAGCTCACAACACATCTTTAAGTTGCTCTGGTGTTCAGGCAGTTCACTGCTAGAGCACTTGGAGGGATCCACCTCACAGTTTTCATCAGACTCGTACAGAGCTTTTATGAACTCCCCTTAAAAAAAGAGAACATGGTAGAGTAAGCTTTGTGGACACAAACAAATCTTGTCTCGAAAAAGGGCCATCACAGCAAATGCGACACGAAAAAGCGGCGAAAAAATGTGAAATATCCTGATGCGATTTTATCCACTCAAAACTATTCGTACCAAATTCAAAAACAACAGATACACAAAATAAATTAAATCACTTTTTCAAGTGAAGGAGACATCCTTTTCGCTAGTCACAGAAAATGCAAATGCCAATACTAGGTACATAAGATTCTGGGAAAAAGAAGAGAAAAGGAGCACATCTCACGCAAGATGTTTATATGTGGACCATCCAATTACACCAACATTTTACTCCTATATAATTTATGACATTTTCTTAATAAAATCGCTATTATTTTATATGAATATTGTAAACAAAGTAAACATTTTTTATTACAAGGAACAAGCCTTGCAATTATTTATTAAGGGTTTAAGAGAATTAAACTATGGACCTTCCCATCCAACAGTCCAATACCTTAACTACTGTGCCAGCACAGTCCAGTAAGAGTGGCATGATGGGAATCACCGCCACCTCACAGTAAGAGGGTCCTGTGAGTGGATTACTCTGGGTGGGTACTCTGGTTTCCTTCCACATTCCAAAGACGTGTGTTAGGTTAACTGATGACTCTAAATTGGCATTTACTTGAGTGTTTATGTATGTATATATGGCATATGACCAGTCTTAAGATAACCTTGTGTGTGTTGCTGAAATGGACACTGATGCTGATAGCGACGTTAAATAAAACCAAAGAAACAAACAGTTAGGTAAAACAGTAATATTTACAAAATGTACAGGATCAGCAAAAATCTGAATAGCACTTTAACCAAAAAGCATTTACCATACCTAATGCATCATGCAAGTATTTCTGACCAACAAGTTTGAGGTACTCTTCTATGGCTTTGGTGGCCAGTGTGTTCTCCCGGAAAATCAGCACATCGTGGTCAGCACAGCGGTCTACTTCAGACATCACCAGGTCTGTCAGAAAGTCCTGAGGCATGGAGACAATGATTCAAAATGTACAAGCAACAGCCATGATTCCCACATATAGGTGATCGCAATAATGACCAGTTACATGAATGATACGGTGCCTTGTGAAAGTATTCGGCCCCCCTGAACTTTTCAACCTTTCGCCACATTTCAAACAAAGATATCAAATTGTATTTTTTTTTATGAAGAATCAACAAGTGGGACCCAATCGTGAAGTGGAACAAAATTTATTGGATGTTTGAAACTTTTTTTGGAAATAAAAACACGGAAAAGTGGGGTGTGCAATATTACTTGGCCCCTTTACTTTCAGAGCAGCAAACTCACTCCCGAAGTTCAGTGAGGATCTCTGAATGATCCAATGTTGATCTAAATGACTGATGATGAGGAATAGAATCCACCTGTGTGTAATCAAGTCTCTGTATAAATGCACCTGCTCTGTGATAGTCTCAGTTTAAAGCGCAGAGAGCATCATGAAGACCAAGGAACACACCAGGCAGGTCCGAGATACTGCTGTGGAGAAGTTTAAAGCCGGATTTGGACACAAAAATATTTCCTAAGCTTTAAACATCTCAAGGAGCACTGTGCAAGCGATCATACTGAAATGGAAGGAGTATCAGACCACTGCAAATCTACCAAGACCTGGCCGTCCCTCTAAACTTTCAGCTCAAACAAGGAGAAGACTGATCAGAGATGCAGCCAAAAGGCCCATGATCACTCTGGATGAACTGCAGAGATCTACAGCTGGGGTGGGAGACTCTGCCCATAGGACAACAATCAGCTATGCACTGCACAAATCTGGTGGAAGAGGGGCAAGAAGAAAGCCTTTCTCAAAGATATCCATGAAAAGTCTCGTTTAAAGGTTGCCACAAGCCACCTGCGAGACACACCAGACATGTGGAAGAAGGTGCTCTGGTCAGAGAAAACCAAAATCGAACATTCTGGCCACAATGTAAAACGTTATGTTTGGTGTAAAAGCAACACAGCTCATCACCCTGAACACACCATCCCCACTGTCAAACATGGTGGTGGTAGCATCATGGTTTTGGTCTGCTTTTCTTCAGCAGGGACAGGGAAGATGGTGACAATTGGTGGGAAGATGCATGGAGCCAAAAACAGGACCATTCTGGAAGAAAACCTGTTGGAGTCTGCAAAAGGCCTGAGACTGGGACGGAGATTTATCTTCCAACAAGACAATGATCCAAAACATAAAGCAAAATCTACAATGGAATAGTTTACAAATAAACGTATCCAGGTGTTAGAATGGCCAAGTCAAAGTCCAGGCGAGAATCTGTGGAAAGAGCTGAAAACTGCTCTCCATCCAACCTCACTGAGCTCGAGCTGTTTTGCAAGAAAGAAAAAATTGGGCAAAAATTTCAGTCTCTCGATGTGCAAAACCGATAGAGACATACCCCAAGAGACTTGCAGCTGTAATCGCAGCGAAAGGTGGCGCTGCATAGTATTAATGCAAGGGAGCTGAATAATTTTGCATGCCCAATTTTTCAGTATTTTATTTGTTAAAAAAAGTTTTAATTATCCAATAAATTTCGTTCCAGTTCACAATTGTGTCCCACTTGTTGTTGATTCTTCCCAAAAAAACTACAATTTGATATCTTTCTGTTTGAAGCCTGAAATGTGGCAAAAGGTTGAAAAGTTCAAGAGGGCCAAATACTTTCGCAAGGCACCGTTTGTGAAGGAAGAAGTGGCTACCCACAACTAATCATAGATTTGTGGCTGTGACATCAGGTAAAACAAAACATCAAATCATTTTTTACATTTATTTTGTTTTTTTATCAGTTAGTAATAATGGCAGTGGTGAGCTTAAGAGGAACGGAACCAAATTTGTTATATAGGTTCAAAGCTCATATCTATCTATTTCAAACAAGATATTCTATTTAAAGAACAAAACAAACAAAAAAGGGTTAATGAATACCTTAATTTTTCAATTTTCAGACGATGAAGACATGGTTAACTACCATATTTTTTTTTAATGATATAGTAATTCACTGAAACTTCGGCCAATTATTTTCAGCTGATTTACAGTACTTTGTCAGCAGTTTTTGCCTGATAAATGTTTAGACTGGAAGCCTGGGGCTCGGACAAAATGTGTGCACATAAAATGAGGTACTGTTTTATAAAAAGGGTTTGAAAATCAGAGAGGGAGACTAAAGAACTGGGGGATAGGTAAGAAGAATCAACACACCTGTAAATGTGTGAACGATATAATTTGTGAGCCAACATTAGACTGTGAACTAGACATTGTGCAGAATATGAACACTGACAAACTACACGAGTCCGCTGTAGTTCATGCCAGTTGTTGTTCATGACAGACTTAAAGCAGCAAAAAATATAAACAAAACAAAAAAAACATACAGAGCAACTCTTAACACATCATTCTGGAAAATAAGTGGAAAAAAAAAAACAGAAAAGCAGCAGATAGAAAAACCAACTACATCACAAAAGACATTCCAGTCCTGCTTTAGATGCTGGATTTACCCAATCAAAGCACCGTGGAAGTGGTCAAAAGACTTAGTCCTCAGACAGTGTTGCAGACACACAATGGTCTTTAGATGGAGCCAAATAGTGGTTTACAATATGACCTTTCATTTTGTAATGAGTCATTTATTTCCTTATTCACAGTTTGTGTTAATGCTGTTAGTTTAGAACACTTTTGTTTCTTACATCTTTCAGTATAATATTTGGATTATTTATTTATTTATTTGTGGTAACCATGTTTCAAAGACTCTTGTTAGATTATTTAAATGCTTTGGCCTAAACTCTAAATCATATTCAGAGTAACAAACTGTTATTCCTTGATCAAGCCTACCATTTTCCTGTTTTGTGTGAAAGTGGTCAGTGAGATATGCTTGCCATTCAGATTATTAGGAATAAAATGTAAATAAGGTCATTTGTGTACCTTAACATTGCCTGCCAAACATTAATACCGCCCACGCCTATTTTTGAGTGTTGCAGAGTGAAGTGCAGGTACCTTTGCACGGCCAGTACTCTGCAATATGTGCACAAGTGCGCTGGCCATCTCCTCCTTATTTCTCACGCTGATCACGGGTTCCAGTACCGAGCACAGCATGGTGTAGTTGTTGGTGACAAATTCAGCAAACTCTTTGTACTGCTCCATGGGCAGAATGGCGACACTCTGAAAGCGGCACTTGATCCGGATAGAGGGGCCTCCTCCTTTGGCTTTGTTGCTGGTGGGTGTGCTCACTGGATACCATCGCTCTACAAACTGGCGCCCGCTCACAGCTTGCACCGGAATGTTCACCAGCCCGACGTAATTGCTCTTGTCCTTTTTCTTCTTCTTGTCTGCATCACGGTACACGTGCACAGTGATGCTGCTGATGGTAGGCAGGCTGCCAAACTCGAAATGCTCACCCCAGAACAGACAATCTGAGCGTGTCTTGCTGGTGGTGCGTGCATACAACACATCATCCAGGCACAGCTCACAGAAGTATCTCTTCTTGGGTGGCAAGTCTTTGGCCTCGATAATCCACAGACGCAGGACATTCTCAGCTCGTCTGCAGTTGTCCTAATGCCCAAACACATAAATGATTTACACATTTTTCCTAATGCCTAAAACATGCCTAAATTTGCATCTTACAGCATGAGCACAACGTTCAATCATGAACAGTGAGAGTGTCAGTCTAGTGAATTTATTTATGAGGTACATTAGTTTCTAAGCTCTTATGTGTGCAAAAATAAAACTTACAACAAATTAAAGTACGCCACTTGACATTTCAGTTACCTTATTAGGCTGCACAGTTCTCCTGATATTCTCCATCCACTTGTCTCTCTCAGATGCTGATGAGCAGCTAAAGCATTTACTTCCCCCTGAGAAGGTCACCTTGTAAAGGAGAAGAAGAGTTTTAAAATAGAACAGGTCCAAAAGTATCAAGTCATTTACATGAAAATGGTTCTAGGGTTCACTAACATGTTCTTAATATTTGTTTTAGTTTATAGAGTTACGCGCCATTTAACATCCATCCAATCAATGTCCAGCTGTCAAATGAACAGCTGTGGTCTTAAGAATTCTAGTATTAAATGAAAATCTGTCTTGCATACATCTAATGCCAATTTCTGCAAGCTGAATGACATAAATCTATTATAAGTGAGTTCTTGTGACACCTGCTGACGGAAAGGTGAAACTGCAGCCTTGAAAAGTATATTAAAAACCTGGAACCTTTTTGTTTTTTGGCAAGTATTTCAGGTTTTATGTAAGACGCATAGATAAACGTTATTGCATTGTATAGTACAGTACTGTACTAAGTAGATTTATGTTTTGTTTTAGTTAATATCATTACTTATAATAAAATGCTGAACAAAATATCTTAACTGTGTGTCCATGGAAATGCCCATTTTTCAGAGTTAAGACCTTTTCAGAATCAACACCTTGGACTAGTGGTTGACCGTAATAGGTTTTTTTGAACAATGGCTGATTATAGAACATTGATATCACAACTTTGTCACCTGTAAAAACTAATAACACTGGTCTGAATATTAATGGTAATAAGAAGTTCTGAAGTAGCAACAGCACATAATATTTGTTTCATGTCCCAAATAAGAGAGAAATAGTTGTTAATAATAGTTAATAATAGTTAATAGTTGTAAATGCTAATTTTTATGGAGATAGTTTCTCTTTTTGGATGTTCTGGAATAGTTATGATCAGGGATGTCACACTATAAACGCCAGCAGTAGTCTGCCATCATGTTTATGTTCCATCTGCATCGATATCCATGTTCCATGATCTTGATGAAAACGTTCTCCTTGTTTTTCAAACATAGCCCCAAGATTTGAGGGGAAATAGTTCAGGTGGCTATCGTGAATATGCAATTTCAAGTCCCAATTGTATATGCAATGGGGGGAGCAACACTTTTTAGGATTAACATGTGGTTCATTCTTAATATTATTTTCTCTGATCTCAGATTTCTCTATAGCAGGCCATTCTTTTCATACCTACTTTAGTGTTGGATGACATTTTCAACAAGTAAAGATTTGCTGCAACTTCTAAACCTCTTGAATGACCCAATTCTGCCATCGGTTTTCACATTGCTTATATAGGCATAAAATGCAGAGGTCAGCAGTTTTCAATTTTTACTAAGCAGTCTTCCTATTAGTTATAGCATTTTCAGCATTTCATTTTGTGTATTCAGCTTGTATTTCTATGCTCTATCTTTTTGTGTACTCGGCATATCTAAATAATTATGTTACATTATTGCTATAAGAGAGAGAGAAAAAAACAGAAGTGACTGGAATAAACGGATGTGAAGTTTGGATTCAGCAAACTAAAATACACAAAGATCACATTATCTTATAGGAAGCAAAACTGATGTAGACCTGTGCTATTTCTGAAACAAAATTGCTAAACTTAAATGAACATTTAAGCTTTGTGCTCTCTGTTTATAAATAAATCAGAAACATGAAGTTTTATAACACTTAACAGCAACATTTATAACCAGGTAACAGAAACATCTTGTTCCTCAGGAAAAAAAATGTAAATACTTGCAAATAATAAACAATGTTAGAGCAGCAAGTTTTGCTGTTGGAAACAGATTCCCAAAAATGGCCCTTCCCTCATGGAATGTTCTCACAGCATCTCTTTGTTTTTGTTTGTCACTCAGTAAGCTAAGTTTATGAGCTGCAAGTTGTAATGCATGAAATAAAGTTGCTCTGCATTTTCTCCACTACTTTTTAAACATTGGCCTCATGGGAGCAGGCATCGGCCAGAGCCAATTATCTTAAAATGGCACTGAATTAGCCCGGGGTATTAATCGCCACTCTAGACAGCACTCCAGTCCATCACTCAAGGTTCAGAAAAGACTGCTGACTTGCCTCCCTTTCAAACACCGACAAGCCGACCCTTGAGCCTAGGTCACTGTGGTGGAAGCCAATTAGTTGCCATTGCAGCACCTGAGACCCCATGTCCTAAATATGTCTCTATTCATTAACTTGCTATATCCATCAAATCCAGTTTAGGGTCATAGGGGACTGGGGGACTTTCTGGAAGCATAAGGTGCATGCAGGACAGAGAGTGAGTCCATTCTTCTGAAATATCCCCTAATTTGTGAGCAGTATATATTTAACATGTACGACTTATTTTTCTGATTTACATGACATAATGGACAAACTCTATGCATAAAAATAAAACATTTTAAATTTTACCTCAAAGCAGAACTCTTGGCCCAGCACACTACTGTGTAGTGGTTTGATGTACACGTCCTCTTCCATGCTGAGATCTAAAGCCTCTACAGCACTACCTGGACTCAATAAAGATTCATGGGAACAAGACTCCTTCAGCTTGGGCAAGCCTCGAGGCCTGCAAAACACATATGGTCAGTGTTACCTACAGGATTTTATATACGTCTTATCCACTTGATAACAACACCAGTGATATTATCCTGAACTTACCCGACCCTGTAATCAACACATCACAACACATGGTGTAGAGAAGAAATATAAAATACATTCAAATAGTATAGTATAGTTACAAACACACACAGTGTACATATCCACTCTCAGCTGCAGTTGCTTATTCCAGACAATAGTAGATGTAAATCCGACAATTCAACAACCATGCCATTTTCCAGAAAGAGGAAGCTTATACCTACGAAAAGCAACTTAAGATCCACTTGAGGGAGTCTCCCCAGAGCATATCAGTAGGTCATGTCATCAGTGAAACACTCCATCTTCTTTTTAAAAATCAATGCTTTTTAGCTGGCTGTTCCAATAAGGTGGAGGCCACCACTCTGTTCACGAGCAGTTGATAAACAGAGAGAAAAGCTCCTAATGCCCAGAAGAGCATTACCATGGGGATGCCCCTTAGGAGTGGCAGCCATGGAGAGCATTATGAATGCTGTGCACAAACATCTCAAACACGGCTGTCACAAACTTGCACACATTCGCTTGCTCTTGTGAAACATACTGCCATACACATTATAATCCTATGACTGTTGCTGAGACAGAAATTGATGCTGATAGCAATGTTAAATTTACATTTACGCCACTGACTTACAATTGATGCGATCTCAAAATCAAAGTCATAAGGGCTTTGCTCAAAGACCCAACAGTGGCAGCTTGGCAGGGGTGGGACACGAGTCCTGGACCGTATAGTCCATAGTCTAGTACCCGAACTAGGACACCCCAAATAAGAAAACACGCTTCTAGTATCCACCTAATGGTAACATTTTTAAAAGGCAGTTTTAGACTGGGGGTTTGTTTGGTATCACATCTGCACAAAACTGTTCCCACCTTCTGGGCATGATGATCTCATATACAGAAATAAGCAATAAGGTGAAAACCTCTGTTAAATGATTAGGATCAGATTGTTTTCCAAAAGGAGGTGTTGTCTCAGCCTGCATTCTCAGGCAGACCAGACTAGATCTAGACCAGACTAGACTTGGGTTCAAAAACCTACATGTACTGAAGTCTTAGTGAAATGTTCCTTAAGTATCTACTGCCATCCTAGCTGGAATAGACAGTAGTTAAGTAAATCATATCAACATACTGTATAATATCAATATATTCTCTAAATCATAACAAAAGTAGGAATACCCTGAACAATGATCTGCACCCTTGGCATTTTTGACTACTTGTGGTACTGGGTATACAGAGAATTTCGAGTGGCACAGCAGTATCCCTCTGCTTGCAATTCAGTTGTAGAGGCACGAGTATTCTTTAAAGTAAACCATTTAACAGCAAATATATGAAGTGATTTAAACACTAAGTTAAACTTAACTGAACGTTACTCTGTTGCAAATGAGAAATCTAACCTCATCTCCTTCCTTCTCTTCTCTACTTCTCTTTGACCTCCTTAAGGCCCTATCTAAGATGTTTTACCTTT
>JAUZST010096097.1:0-18933 GCA_034779995.1 Parotocinclus haroldoi
ATATATAACAGATTTATATTGCATGTACTTGTATTCCAGAGGGCACTTCTAGAGCAGAAGCAGAAAAAGAAACGCCAGGAGCCTTTGATGGTGCAGTCAAATCTGGATGGACGCTCACGGACCCGCAAGACCAGGCAGTGTGAGGAGCAGGCTCCCCTTGTGGAATCCTATCTAAGCTGTAACAGCAGCACCATCTATCATGGTAAGGAAAAATTGATTCTTGGTCCATTTCATTCCATTCCGTTCCATTCCTGTTTTCTTCTCTCCTAATAGTCTATGGTGGCTCACCTGGTCCGGTGATTAGTACGGCATCAAAATCTTGAAAACAGTGTTATTTATATTTATATATTTATAGAGTCCCTTGTTATTATGTCAGTTTAAAAACCTAGATCATTCACTGTTAAACAGAACTGTCTTCATAGTACAAATAATACCTTTAATGTTTAATTAAAAACAACAATGTAAGAATAACATAATAACATAGACCTGGTGTCTAATTTTTGTTAAATATCCTTTTTTCAAACAATGCTTCATAAAATGTAATGTAAGAGTCAGGGAGAGAGTCAGAGAGGTTTATTGTCATTTCAGCTACGAAACTCTGGCAGCATTAGCTATAGCATCATAGCTAGAATCAGAGGAACTGAAGGTAGCACAGTCAAGTCACGTGAGATCAGCAACTAACCTTCCCAGCAATCAACAAACCTGAGTGAAACCTGACATCCCAGATCACCAAAAACTACAGTTCTCACAAGATTTAGGGGATATTTAATTAAGGGATTGTTATGATATGTGTTAGTACCCAAGGATGCGGGAATGAAGGAACCCCACAGCGTATAACAGAAATGGGGATTAACTAAAGAGGCAAAGCAAAAGGCTCTCCAAATTACAAAACCAAGAAAAAGGTGGAAAAGCACAGCTGCAATGTGCTCCGAATGGGAATGGCACCCACAGCTGACGCGAACACTAATCGGCGACAGTGTGCACTGAAATGGCTGAGGGCGAGCGTGCAATAAGCATTTCTCAAATCGAGTAGCAGGGAGGAGCTTCGGGGACACCAGGGAGTGTGCCCAAGCTCGTGTGTGTGAGGCACGTGAAGAAGCCAGAACGGGGAGCGTCACAAATCGACTTGCGCAGCCGACCGGAGTGAGACTCGGCTACCAGCCGACGTGGGACAGGAGAGAGAAACCCTGATTCTGCCCCTGAATACCTAAGGGGTTTCCCCCCTACGCGTCCGTCGGCACTATAAGCCCCGGGATATTACCGACTGGCCGTAATAAAAGCTTACAAAATCGCGTAGCGAGCAGAAAACCAAGCGCACTGGAATGGGTATTATAGTAGAGACCTCAGGTGCTCGTTATCACGTTGTCAATTAAACACCGAATATAAACGGCGTCACCAGATGCTCTGTAACGGCTACCCGGGCGAGCCGTGAGCAGACCGGGAGTTTGAGGTAAGCCTCGTAACATGGATATCTCCTATTTTTTTTGAGCAGTATATGAACCCTCAGCTTGGCCTGCCAGAGGCCAGGCATGACCAGGCAGGCAGGTCAGATGGTACGATCTCAGATTCTATGTATCAGTTTATGCCTAACAAAAATCCTGCTTAAATATGTGCATTATAATTGTTATTTGAGATTATTTAAGATTCTTCGACAGTGGTTCTGGTGGCCAGGGGTATAGAATCAAATACTTTATTGTCATTGTAACAGGTACAATGAAAAGTCAAATGCAAGCATTTTCAGTCCAGATATAAAACTATAAATAAATACAAAGGTTAAGTTAAAATAAATATGTATCAAAAATCTTGTATAAACAATAGACAGGTATGTCCCGGTGGCAGTAGATATTGCACAGTGACAGTCGAGATTACCCATAACAGATATTGCACTTATTTCAGTGTGACAGATGACATGGCTGTTTTATTTCACAGGCATTCAAAGCTCAGACAGCAATTGGGTAGAAACTATTTCCCAGTCTATTTGTCCTTGCTTTAATGGCCCTGTAGCATCTGCCTGATGACAGTGTCTCAAACAGAGAATGGCCAGGATCCTAAGGGATTGTTTTGGAGACAGTATGAGTATATATTTTTCCAGGGATACCTGCTCTGCAGTCCTGACCTGTCTCAAATAGAGAACGTGTGACGAAAAATGTGAGAACGACGACCCTGTACTGTTGCATATCTTAGGATGTGTTTGCAGGAAGAATGGGAAAAATAACACTAAATCGCCTGGTATCCTCTCTCTATAAAAGTCTTTTAAGTATGGTAAAAAAAAACGTCAGCATTACAAAGTTTCCTGTGGAGCATCACAAACATGTTGAAACCCCCTTCAGTAGGTTTATATATATATATATATATATATATATATATATGATTATTATGCACCTGTGACCTTCCAGTCTCTGAAATGAGCAGAAAATACTTTTGTCTTTACTCTGCACAGTAACCCATGTGCATTCTGCAACAATACTCTTGGTGCAGAAAGCACTTTGTTTAATGTAATATATGTACTGTGTGTAGCATTTGTTTTGTATTTTAAGAATTTGGTGGAGCTCTTGGCTGATCACTCTGTGATTTTGTGCTCAGCCATTAACCCTGTCAGCATCTTATTTGAAAGATGGACTTAATCATCTAAAGGAACAGTTTGGATCAGATGTTTAGATGCCTATCGGCACATGCTGAGATCTGTCAGTAAGAAATGACCAAATCCCAAAGATTTGTGATAAGATTAGAACACTACAGCAGTGATGAATGCCAAGCTGTAATCCACAATCCACATGCAATTTTAAATGCCTTTGGTTTAGCTGTACCACCATGTAAGGAATTATTCAACATTATTCAGTATTTGAAATATCAAATACTGTTGGAACACATTCAGCAGCAGTGTCGCTTCACAGTTAGTAGATGCTGGGTTCGATCCCAGGAAGTTGTTGCGTAAAACATGAAGAAAACAAGAATGCAATGAATTGAAAATGCTTTTCAACCAATATTCAAATTGAATACACAACAAAGAAAAGATGTTTAATATTTAAACAGATAAACTTTGTGTTTTGCAAATATTCATTCATTTGGTGCCTGCAACACGTTCCAAAAAAGTTGGGACAGGGACATGTTTACCACTGTGCTACATCACCTTTCCTTTTAACAACACTCAATAAGTATTAGGGAACTGAGGACACTAATTGTTGAATCTTTGTAGATGGATTTTTTCCATTTTTGCTTGATGTACAACTTTTACAACAGTTGCTTAACATCCAGGGTCTTCATTGCTGTATTTTGAGCTTCATAATTCGCCACACATTTTCAAATGGGAGACAGATCTGGACTGCAGGCAGGCCAGTCTAGTACCTCGCCTTTTTTATGACGAGGTCATGCTGTTGTAACACGTGCTGGAGGCAGACTGGCTTTTGTCTTGCTGAGATAAACAGGGACGTCACTGAAAAAGACGTTGCTTAGATGGCAGCATATGTTGCACCAAAACCTGTATGTACCGTTCAGCATTATTGTTGCCTTCACAGATGTGCAAGTTACCCGTACCTTTTGATCTTTGCGCTGATATCAATCCGGACAGTCCTTTTCCTCTTTGGTCCAGAGGACTCGACGTCAAAAAGTTCCAAAAGCAATTTGAAATGTGGACTCATCAGACCACAGGACACATCTCCTCTTTGCGTCAGTCCATCTCAGATGAGCTCAGACCCAGAGAAGTCGGCAGCGTTTCTGGGTGTTTTTGATATATTGCTGTTGCTTTGCATGGTAGAGTTTTAACTTGCACTTGTAGATTGTTTGTTGTAAAATTGTTTTCTAAAGTGTTCCTGAGCCCATGTAGTAATATCTGTTACAGAATGACATCAGTTTTTAATGCAGTGCCGTCTAAGGGATTGAAGGTCACGGGCATTCAGTGGTGGTTTTTGGCCTTGCTGCTTACTTGCAGAGATTTCTTTAAATTTTCAGATAATATTATGGACTGTAGATGATGAAATCCACCCTGATTTCCTCTGCTGTTTACTAAATAAACCCTTTAGTTCGCTTATTTTTGTGGTTCTTGGCTGTTTATTGCTCATTTCAATATTAGCCTTCCTGTTCTAGAACCTGTATTTAGTGTTAACATGTTTTCCCTTCTGTTTAGCTTTAGCATTGTCCTCTAATCTGTATTATTTGTATAGCGTGTCTCTTGTTTATTAGCATTCTCCCCTATTGTTTCATCTTTGCATAGCCCCTTGTGCTTGTGTGTACTCTGTGTGTTTTTACTTCCTTTGATTTATCCTGCACTGTCAACAAGGTCTATTCTTTAACATTAAATCCACATCTTGAATTGAATTGAAATTACGTCCACATCTGTTCTCGGTCTGTTCCCATGGCTAAACATGACAGCCTGAGATCAACAAGGAAGAAACTTTGAGGAACACATCTTTATCTGTTAGTTCTGTGTCCTGTCAGTAAACTGTAATAGTTAATAATGCTACTAAGTAGCATGAAGGTCTGGTGTAGTAGCTAAATTAGGATCAGATAGTGCACATTGGTCTAAAATTGTCTTTAGTTAAGTTTATTGGTGTGTGCCCTCTGTTTTTGGAACCTCACATCATATGACAAGTAATCATAAAATTAGACTATTCAGTTGTAAAGGCAAACAGTATTTTATGGCATTCTCTGTTGGTCTGTTGTGGTAACATCCAAACAAAATTAATCCAAACATTTTTGTATGAATTACTCGTAAGTATTTGCTGAAGGTTACTACAGTCATCAATCATTAGGAAGTGTAGAGGACTTTGCTTTGAATGACTTCTGTGGCCACAGGACATCACTAGTCTCTCACACTGCTCTGGTGTGATTTTGGTCCACTCTTCTTCCAGTCTCTTCCACAGTTCTGTGACTGTTGTGGGTTTCTTGGCCATAACTTTGTCACCAAGGATTTTCCAGAAGTTTCCTATTGGGTTTACATCAGGACACTGGGCTGGCCATTTCATTGTTTCAATGTTTTCAGTTTCAAGGAGCTTTACCCGTTTGCTGTGTGACAGGGGGCATTGTCCTGCATGAAAATTGCTGGCTGATTGAGCGATGAACGCAAGGACAGAACCACATGTTGAGGAAGGTTCTGATACACACTTGTATTCATTATGCCATGTAGATGTATGATCATAAACATGGTCATAAACGTCAAGACACTGTATGACGAGACAGAGCCTTACCCTGTTTAGTGCTGAATTGGCGAGCGATTCCATTATCCTGTCCTCTCTTGCATTTGTCTTTCGTGGGCGACCAGCCTTTTAATGAGTTTGTGATGTTGTAAAGATGCAGTATTCTAGAAATCACAGACTTTGAAAGACCAACTTCTCTTGCTATGGCTGACAGGGTCACCCCTTTGGCCTTCATCTGGACAACCTGCTACCGTAGGGTTTCAGTCACTTTGGAACGGCTCACCATTTTTGCAAAGTCAGTCAAGACTGGAAACTTATTCTGCCAGTTAAATAGAGTTTGTCGGAAAATTAAGGAAATTAGAACCAGGTGCAAATTAACACCAATAACTTGCAGGTAACTGAAAATGTTCTCTAATTTTGATCAGTGTTCTTTCTCAATTCATCTCTGACCAGCGAGTGCATCAGCTAATCATGAGTTTGAAAGTATGTTATATGCTAACTGCCTGTTATTGTATTGTGCCATGAAACCTGAATACTGTATATTGTGTTCTCAGCGTAAATAATAAAATATGGTTAGTATTATTGTTTTCATGATCTCTCTCTACAGCAGATCATGAAGATAATTGACTGGTGTGTCATCTAAAAATTGCCCACCCCATTGTATTCTAAATAGAAAAGGACACTAACATGGCTAAGAAAGGATCTGAAAGATTCAAATATGATGTTATTGTAGCTTTTTAGCAGAGGCAGAATTATTTTTATTTAACAAACACATTGGACATTTTGAGTTGGCTGCAAAAAAAGCCCTGTTTTAATTTTAGCGGAACATCCAGCAGTCAGTTTGAGGCTGGCAAATTCCAGCAAGTATGTTTTTGGTGTACGTGAAGTAATAGACCTTATTCTGGCATGCCATCTGTAGTCTTTTTGGATGGAGTTGGCATTTAAATACAGATATTTGTGTTTGATGACCACAAATGTTTCTTTGTTGTGTAAATATGCTATTAGAGCTAGAGGATTCTCTAATCTTCTCTGTTGATGAATGACTATAGAGATCTGGCATCTGTATCACCACATACACCATATGCTCAAACATATTGGGAAATTACACCAATTATTATCTTCCGATTTCCAATGCCTTTCATTGCCGATCACAAAAAAGATCACCTGTACTTTGCAGCCCACAGAGGTCCTGTGTGCAATGTTGTGTCTCTGCCCCGTTTCCTTTACACTACGCAGGCGTGTGGCAGCAAATCACAAACAAACATGTCTGCTGTTTGGAACTTTTACATGGTCTATGAGACGTGATGTAAAGTTTGCATCCTGCAGCAAAAAAATACCTATGTAATTTAAAAAACAAATACTTGCCAGAGTATGATGAGTTTTCGAGGCTCACTGGAGAGAATAAAAAAAGGCACCCGGAGCAGCAACATTCTGACGTTCTTCAAGACGAGAAGTCCACACTTGCCAACATTCACCCGTATGATTGTGACAAAGAGAAAGCTAAGCAAATAACCTGAAAACAATGAAATTCATTGGGTTAGATGACCAACCTTTTCAGTGGTAGAAGGAATAGCTGTGCCTGCAAGTGTTGTGTATTGTTTCTTTTGAAATAAGTCAGTAAAAACATGTTTTATTCTAAGAAGATTTTATTGTTCCTTTTTTCCAGATCACATAGCCAGTAGCATTCATTTGCAAAATTTACAGCCAGTCAATGTGATCGGTATCAGTGATCAGCAGTGATCGGCACTCATGGTTGATCGGTATTGAAATTAGGCAGCATAAAACACGATTGGAGCATCCCTAATTAATATGGCGTCACGGATATAACAGTTTTTACTCTGCCCTGCTAGGAAGACTCAAACTGTGTCTGTGGGAAAGGTTGTCATTTATCCAGAAGAGCATTTGTGAGGTCAGAATGAGAGGGCTTGGCTCGCAGTCTCTGTTCTAGTTCATCTCAAAGGTGTCTGACAAGGTCTTTCATACCAAACTCACCCAACCATGCTCTTATGGACCTTACTTCTAGCACTGTGGCAGTTATGGTGGAACAGAAAAGGGCCTTCACTAAACTGTTTCCACGGTGTTGGAAACAGACAGTGGTCAAAATGTTTTGATATGATGAAACATTAAGACACCACTTCACTAGAACTAAGAGGACTGGGCCAATCCCTGAAAAACAACCCCATAGCAACAACTCCACCAGACTTAACTGTTTGGACAATGCAGTTAGACGCCTTAGAATGACCCATTCTTTCATAAATGTTTACATAGACAGACTGCGTGGCTGAGTGCTAGAATTTATACAAATGTGGCAATGAGACTGAATGAAACTCCTCGATTTAATGATTAAGTGGGGTGTCCCAACATCTCTTTATGATATATTTTCATTCTGATTGTAAGTGAACTACATTTACATTTACAGCATTTAGCAGACACCCTTATCTAGAGCGACTTATAATACATACAGTCTTACAATCCAAGCAATGATGGGTTAAGGGCCTTGCTCAGGGATCCAACTGTGGCAGCTTGGCAGAGGTGGGAGTTGAACCCTGGACCATTAGGTCCAGTACCTTAACCGCTGGGCTACCACAGTCCCATACCTGAAAACCATACAGATGCTTTTTTTTATCTCTTTACAACGTGACACTATTTTTGCAGCTGACTTTTTGTCCTCCTGTGCCACCTTTAAAGGCTAGACCTGAAACACTACTCAGATTTTTGCTTTCTGACATGTTTAATGGTTTGATTGAAATTCAGTACATTAGCCAGAGTCAGAGCCCACGCTGGAAGTCAGTGCCTAAATTGTGTAACCATGCTGTCATTCAAACAGCAACGGATCAACAAGGGATCAACGGATTAGTCATGGGCCAACAGCACAAAGAGATATGGAGCTTTTTACAGTGCATACCAAAGTGAAAAGAAATCTACAATAGTCATATTTTAGAGGAAAACCTTTCTCCTAAACATCTCAGACACTTTAGGCAATAGCAATTATAGCAATGACATAAATGTGTCACATTGAATACTAATAATTCATTGTCACAAAAGCATAGAGTTTTCTCAATTATTGTGAAGTAATATGAAGATAAATCAGAATCAGAATCTTTATTTCTCCCAGTAGCAAGTGTACAAGGATTTTTGTCTTTCTATATTCAATGCAAACCCAATATTCTATGTTAAAGTGTATTCAATCCCTTTTACTTTTTCAGATTTTTTTACGTTCAGGTCATGTGCTAAAATAATTTTCAACCTCTCCCCTTAGTCTGCACTCAATACCCCATTTGAAGCCATAATTGAGAAGGTTTGTCAAATTTATAAAAAATGAAAAACTAACATTTCACATGGACATAAGTATTCAGACCCTTTGCTATGAAATTTAGCTCTGGGGCTTCCCATTCTTTTGATCATCTTTGAGATGCTTCAACTCCTTGTTTGGAGTCCAATTGGTAAAAACAATCAAACATCTCTGGAGGGACTGAAAATAGCAGACGGTCCCCATCCAACAGATGCAGATGCTAAGCAAAATACAAAATGCTATCTGCTTGCTAGGAGTGCTCTATGTAAAAGGTTTTGTCAGAGAATATACACCAATAGGAATTAAAACCAATTATGATAGTAGAGATTAATAACTTCAACAGTTTAATGGTCTACCTGATGTACAGGGCCATTTTTGATTTTTCACATAATAATAATAATCTCATCGGCTCTGGGCCTATGAGTAGGAACGACCCTAGACAGTTAATCTAACACTCATGTCTTTAAAGTGTGGAAGGAAACCAGAGTACTCAGAGTAACACAGACACGGGGAGGACATGCAGACTCCACACAGAAAGGACCCAGGCTACTCCAACCTGGGATTGAACCCAGAACCTTCTTGCTATGAGGCAGCGGTGTTACCCACCGAGCCACCGTGCTGGCCCATTTGGATATTAGTCTCGAAAAACCAACATGAATATTAATAGACATAATGAATAACTGATCCGTTCTAAAAATATAGTGCTATTTTTCTAAGAATGTCCACCCCTAGAGAATTTTCCATCCTTACCAAAAATACTGTATGCTATAATAATGTGCTCTAAAAGCAGCTATAGACTTTTTAATTTGACCACTACAGATATAAACCATTCTTTAATTAATAATCATTGCTGTTAATTTTGGCTCAATGATATACCAGTAATCAATAGTAGCGTTATTGCTAGTAGCATAAAAAGTGTGCAAAATTAAAGGACATTTTTGGCATCAATCATTCAATCAATTTGGTAATCTGCTCCTATAGTTGTTTTTAGTGAGAATGATAATTTGAGAGACAGCATGACTTAAGGCAATTTAGTGCATACACAGACTTAACCATGTGACCATGTGTCAGAGGATCAGAGGAACTCTGAAATCCAAATCTATAAAGGCAACTCATAGCAAACTATAACTAGAATCTGACCAATGTATACACAAGTCTATTGGGAAGGTTTTTTCAGTTATTAGTATCCATGTGTATGATTCTTTAAAACATGACAACTTATTACTTTGAGAAAACACCATTAACAAACTAACAATGCATGACAATGGGTTTTCTATTGAACATGTTATGAGGAATATATCCACCATATTTCAAGATTTCATCTGTGAATATGGCTAAAATCACTGGAAACACTGCAAACTCTTCAAATGATCCCTCATTCATCTTAACACTGTTCCTGTTTCTTTACCACTAACACTGTTCCTTTAAATTTATTTGATAGTTTTATACTATTTAACCTTATCTTCCTCTCTGTCTCTCTCTCACATTTTGGATTTTCATGTATGTCCTTACATAGTGCAAGAAGCTGAGCAGGAGGAAGTCAGTGCCGTAGCAGAGGTTCAGGCTCCACGCTCTGCTAAAAAAACCAAGTCACTCACAGCTACCCCCCAGACTGGCAGTGCCAAGAAGGATAAAAAAGGCAAGAACAAAGGTCAGATGATTAGCCCTGCCTGTTCCTTCACTGCAGTGTAACGGAAGAACTCAGCATGTGCATGACTGTGTGTATGTGTGAGTAAGGCTTGTGCCAATTACCAGCTCTACATGTCTTTAACCTGCACTCTGGACTTACATGAACAGGAAAGTGCTATTGAACTAGCCACGTTCTTCTGATTGTGTGCTTCCTTAACAAGGGGGACAAGTTTTTCCTTAATAATGGAAAAAGCAAGAAAGTTTCAGAAATAATGGATTTTTATGGACAAAGATTGAATGATTAGGAACCAATGCTTGGCTCCTTGTCGATGTGCAATACTGTGCAAGTCATAGGCCACCATTAGATTGGATTTACCATTCTTTTAGCAATGGTATGATGTCTATATAAAATTACTTCGCAATGTATTTATTGGAATACAACCAGAAAAAACAGGAAGTGCATATGCAGTTTAAAAAACTAAGCACTCACTGGATAAAAAACAGCTTCCATAGGATCCAGTGGCAAGTATTTAATGTGACCTTCCCCTTTGAGAAATAGCAGCATTGAGCAGCTTGATCAGTAGTGGTCTTTTTGAAAGGGTAACAGCCAAGAAAGCAGAGGGAGACATATGTTTAAGTTCACAAATGTGAATAATGAAGAACAGTGAAAAAGAGTATGATGATCTTTATCCAAGTTTTAAGTTTGAATTTTATGTGTCAAGAATATGTTATATATGGTCATGATGTTATTGCAAAAACAACAATCTGGTGGCCTAAGACTTTTGCATATTGCTGTTTTTCACAGTTTAGTGTTGATCGTTTATTGGCTGTTTGACATACTGTGCAAATTTCACACAATGTCTTTGCTGCATCAGTTCATGGCACAAACATGCATTCTCACAGATGCAGTGATGGAACTGGGTGAGAACAGTGCATATATTTCTAGCATTGGCAGCAAAGTCCATAGTGCAAATCAATGAATCAACACTTAAACTTCTTGGTGCTAATTTTTCCAGTGTGATTTCCATTAGTTCCATGCAGCTATTGAACTAGCACCTTTCTGATGTACAGACATCAACCTCACACGTTCACACTTTCTGAATACAGCTGATGTGCAGACATATCTAGGGTGTGAGGTTGTAAAAGCATGTTTTTGGGATTAAGCTCAAACTCTGTAAGAACTCTCTAGACTGTCGGTTATGTAGATACTGCTGGAAATATGAGAGATTGAAACAAATCATACTTGTATGTGATAGACGCCAAAAATGCATTGATAGATAGTATTATAAACCAATTCTGTGAAATGTGAACCAACTGGTAAAATTTTAGGTGAGATTTGAATATACAGGTATTGGGGGCACAGAAACAGATTTCTGCTTACAGTAGGACAGACAGATACACTTATGAACCCCATTTACAGCTTGTTATAAATAAGTAGTGGAAAGTAATATACAGTATACAAACATTAGTAGCTTACACAAAAGACTTTAAACATATCAGCTGAGTCAATCTCTCTCAAAGGTGACACACACACACACACACACACTCACACACACACACACACACAAATTACTGACTTCGGCTCATAAACTTCCACCGCTGCTTGTTCAAAAAGTGATTGTCCTTTTACGCAACATCCAGGTAAAATGCAGAATTTTTATTTCTTATTATAATTTATTACAATTGTTAAGACATTTACAGCAATTAGCAGATGCCCTTATCCAGAGTGACGTACAGAAGTTCTTTGTATTGTGAAGCAGGGGGGTGGAAACACCATACCTTGGGGGATTCTTTTCTACAAAGGGTACAGGATGACTGCACCATATTGAAGGGAGTATAGGGTCGTGACTGGGTTTTGAAGCATGACAATGGCCCGAAACTCACACTCAGGGCGACAAGAAGCATTTCAAGGTCTTGGAGTGGCCTAGCCAGTCTCCAGACCTGAACCCAATAGAAAATTTCTGAAGGGAGCTTAAACTCACTGTTCCTTAACCACAATCCCGAAACCTGAAAGATCTAGAGAAGATCTGTATGGAGGAGTCGGCCAAAATCCCTGCTGCAGTGTGTGCAAACTTGGTCTGCAAGCAACGGTTTCTCTTTTTATATTGCATCAGATACTTATTCCATGCAATAAAAGGCAAATTAGTTATTAAAAATCTCTCACAGTTGAAGTGTACCTACGGTAAAAATACAGACCTCTTCAGTCTTTGTTGGGGGGAAAACTCACAATACCTGCAGTGTATCAAATACTTATTTTCCCCACTGTATGTGTAGGCATATAGTATAAGCACCCACCTTCTGTGGCTTAATAGTAGGGGTTAGGCTGTTGGAAACAACCATGATGGAGGACCTGAGTTTGAATCCAGACCTGTGTTTGCAGTGTGATGTTTGGATAACTCAGTCAGTGTTTTCTGCAATCAGAATCAGAATCAGACTTCTCCAAGTATGCTCACGCATACAATACAATTTTTGGTTACATGGATGGTCATAGCGCACGAAAATACCATAGAAAAACAGAAAAAAACAAAAAAAGAAACAATAATAAATTGTTATGAGTGTTCCTGTGTGCAATGTATGCAATAATGTCTACCATTTATGTAAATTTTAAAAAGGTCATTTTAATTGAGCAAGAGTCTCGGGGAATTTATAATTATGTTCAGCTGTTTATTAGCATAATGGATTGTGGAAAGAAACTTCTTTGTAGCCTGGTTGTTCGCATCTTCATGTGGCAGAAGCGTCGGCTAGATGGGACGTGCCGAAACAGGTGGTGGCCAGGAAGAAACGGGTGATTTTCCTTTTCCCTCCCTTTCTGGTTCTGGAGTCGTACAGATCCAACAGTGTGGGCAGCTTTTACACCTATGACCCTCTCTGCTGACCTGATGATGCGCTGCGGTCTCTTAGTGTCATGTTTGGTTGTTCTACTGCCCCATCCCGTGATGGATGTGGTGATGTTAGAATTTATGATGGCTGTGTAGAACTGCACCATCAGCTCCTGGGGTAGGTTGAACTTCCTCAGTTGGCGCAGGAAGTACATCCTCTGCTGAGCCCTTTTAATAATAGAGCCACTGTTGCTGTTCCACTTCAGGTCCCCAGTGATTGTTGTCCCCATGGACTTGTAGGTCTCATCAGCCATCACAGTTCTGTCAAGGATGGTGAGTGCAGGCAGGGTCTGAGGGCTCCTTCTGAAGTCCACGATCAACTCCACTGTTTTCGCTGAGTTCAGCTCTAGGTTGTTCTGCCTGCTCCAGAGGACAACCTGATCAACCACTCTTCTGTAAGAAGACACTTCATTGTCCTTGATTAAAAAAAATGACTGGAGCATCAACTGCAAACTTCAGGATTTGGACAGAATAGTCCTTGGAGGTACAGTCATTTGTGTACAGCGAAAAGAGCAGTGGGGAGAGTACACAACCGTGTAGGGCACCTGTATTGATGGTTCGAGTTCCTGAAGTGAAAGCCTCACCCACTGATTTCTGCCTGTAAAGAAGTTGCTTATCCACTTGTAGGTGGAAGCTGATATGCTGAGTCCCGTCATTGTGGTGTGGAATGACTGTGTTAAAGGCTGAGCTGAAGACAACGAACAGAATTCTTACATAAGTTTCTGGATCATCAAGGTGTTGTCATAATCAAGGTGGAGACCCATGTTTACTGCATCATCCACTGACCTGTTGGCCTGAAATGCAAATTGTAAGGGGTCTAGCAGGGGGTCTGTGATTTCCTTGATATGGTTAAGAACCAGTCTCTCAAAGGATTTCATAAATTAAGTAGCCAGTAGCCAGTATAGTGACAATGGACACAAAACCATCAGCCATTACATTACGTTTTCTCAATGAGAATTTACTGAAGTAATAAATAACATTCAGAACATGGTTACATGTTACATAGTTTAAAGTTATGCTTTTTGTTTATTATTATAATTGATTTTGTTTAATCAGTTTTCATGCAAAATGCTATGCATTTCAGTTTGAGGGGGGCCTATGATCAAACGTCTGAATTCATGCATTAAATCTAATCAAATAATTTTATATCTTCAATTTTTGTGATGGCTGCTGAAAATAGGATTGCCAAATAGATTCCAAATATAAAAACAATTAATTTGGTACATTTAAAATAATTTAGTAAAGTTACATGGCATTAACATAGTTGTGAAAACCAGAACAAACTTCTGGTTTGTTTACAACAAAACTGATGTAAATTTAAGCAGCTAAACTGCTAAAGTAAGAACTCTGTGTGCCTTTTTTAATTTCCTGAGTTCTGAATCCTGCATTTGTAGTCATATATATTTAAATATCTTATCTTAGCAGTAGCTAAGCAGTAGTTTGGTTACACACACACACACACACACACGCACACAGTCATGCACACAGTCACACAATAAGGGCCAGTTCAGAGGCACCAATTAACCTAACTCGCATATCTTTGGACTGTGGAAGGAAACCGGAGTACCCAGAGTAAACCCTCGCAGACATGGGGAGGACATGCAGACTCCACACAGGAAGGACACAGACCGCTCCACCCTTTAACCCAGGACCATTTTGCTGTGTGTTTTTATTTGGGGTTGCAACATAATGTAACAAATGTACTTATTAATCCAGAATATGCATTAGAGTGCTAGAAACTAAGGCATTTTAACTATCCAAGGAATCATAATACAAAATATGTCCTTATTTTGAATATAATTCCATCTGTCTTCTGAAGCTTGACCAGTCCCTTGATAACCATTTCTGTCAAATTTCCTCTTCTTTGCAGCCACGTTGATGTTCAATTTAACTAAGATGGCCATTATGATCTAAATGCCACACCATTATTCCACAATGACCACTTTCAAATGAAGATGTACTTCAGCTACCTGGAACGTCTTAGCCCTATTTTAGGAGAACAGTAAAGGGAAAGCTCTTTGAAGCTGTAATGACTTGATTGTTGGAGATGGGAGCAGTAATTAAGTTCTGTAGTGATTGGGTGACTGCAGGGACATTAAGGACAGCATGTTCCTATCCTGCACTGCAGACTAATTGAGGGATACGCAAAATCCTTGCTGACACTAAAGCATGAGATAAAAAAGTCAAATCCATGACAGGCAATTACATGCATACTCAGTAGCATGTGAATGCATAATGAAGCTGTGAGAACGATAACCATGGAGGTCAAAGTTTCTGAGGTGACATTTAAAAGGCTTTTGAGACCATCGTGTGGGTGTATCCAGCGGTTCAATACAATAGATAGTGGTAATTGATCACAGCACAGTTCTTTGATTGTCTGTCTTATGCAAAGGCTGTGCCTTCTTGCACATATGGATTTTTATGCGCAATGCTTTTGTTTGAGCACCTCTCATTATGTGACACCTACATGGCATGACTGAAAGTATGCATGCATGCTTGTGCATTCGTGGCTGCATGTTTGTACTTTATGTGTAAAACAAAAATGAGAACTGCCCACAGGCTGGTACTTTGGTGGTTGATGTCGCCGTGTTTTAATGGTCCTGCAGGACTTCATGGTTCAGCTGCCTTTCAGAATGAAAGCCAAGACCTGGGTAGCCAAATCCAGATCCTTACAGTGGGCCACTCTCCTGAACAAGAGGGTGAAACTGAAGGTCATGCCGAGGCGGTCAGCAGTGGCCAGGTCCAGGGCAAGCAGGACCTGCGGGTCACTATGCTCAAAAAAGGTACCGGAACAATAATAGTACCTGTGTGCAACAGTAAAGAGCAGGTGCAGGGAGGACACACAGAGGCCTTCGTTTTACTTTAAGGATCAGGAAACTCACACGACCATCACAGATCAGGTATTATTTGGGTGTGACACAGATGTGGTGCTGGTGTGCTAAGAGTGTGTATTGTTTTAGTATTACTGGATCAGACATAGCAGTGCTGCTGGAGTTTTACAACCTCACTGATAACAGTCAACAAGAATGTCCAGCCAACAGCATCCTGTAGGCAACATCCTGTGAGCATTGATAAAGTATTAGAGGAGGATACTGTAAAACAACAAATGATCTCTTCATTTAAACTAAGTCTCTTAATTTACATCTACAAGGTGGAGCGAAAAATGAATGTTTCTAGTAAAGAAGAAGTTTAAAAGTAAGGGAACAGTGTGTAACAACAATACACTAACACACCACCACCACGAGTGCTTCTGCAGTGTTGAGAATGATTCACCACCCAAATAGTACCTGATATGTGGTAGTCCTGCGGTCCTGACCATTCAAGGACAGAGTAAATACTTTGAATAACAAAGTATGTAGCCAGAGGGACTACAGCTTGTAATTGTAGTACAGTGACCACTAAAACATACATCAAGAATATAAACTGAAAAATATAGAATGTCTAGGACTATTGTACAATACTGTACATACAGGTATTCTAAGCACAATTCCAGCTCCTGTGGCTCGGCGGTATGAGTCACACTCCTAAAAGCTGCAGATTCTGAGGACCTGGATTCAAATCTCAGGCTTAGCTTGCAACATGATCTATCTGGCATTCACTGGAATTTTTGGATAACCACTCCTAGAATCTAGAAACACTTGTTCATGCAGTTAAGAAAAGGGCTAAAACAATGTTAAACTAAATGTACAGACGGCAGATTTCTTTACTGTAAATCACTTTATGAATACAAGCCCTGTACTCTATCCATTATCATGACAATTTTAACAAGTTTTAACTTCACACTCATGAAATCACTAATACTGTTAACTGAAAGGCATTGTAACAATATCCGATTACAGTGGTACCTTGGTTCTCGTCGTTAATTTGTTCCAAAAGTTTTGTCAAGTACTAAAAACGACTAGTACCGTAATGAACATGACCCCCCCAGAAAATCCACAATGTATAAAGCTTTATATGCATTAATGAAGTTTGAGTGTACAGGTGATTCCTAATTTACGATTAGGTTATGTTCTGACAAATATATAATGCGTTAATGTGTCATAAACCAATTAGTGTAATATAGTTTATACTGTATCGTATTGACGCTGACCTTATTGTTGAAAAAACATATGTTAGTCTGCAGTTGCCTAAAATCACAAAAAACACAAAGCTTATTTTATAACAAAGAGTTGATCTTGAGTAATCTGGAAAATTAGTAAAAGCAAAATTGTCTGTTGTGTCTATTGAACTCCAGCTTCTAATTTAACAGCAGCCTGAAAATGTTGTGGAGTATAGAATGTCCTGTTGGGTACCCATGGGTACTCATTTTCACTAGGGCTGAAACATTGGCTGAAACAAGTCATCAGACTGGACCCATCCAAGTTTAAACAAGTGCAATGTGTTGTGAACCAAATTTGACGAGTTATAAGGTGGACGATAACTGACGTCTCTCTGTATTATTATTATCATGTTCTTTCAGAAAGTTGAGGACGAAGGCTTTGGGATATTTCTTTGTATTTCAAAGCAGACTATTGTCTTTGAAAATGTCAGCTTATCCAACCTTATGGTGATCTGTCAGGAAATTGCTTTATTGTTTTGGCTCGTACAGCTGTAGACCAGTTTTTTTATACACTGATCACACGTTGCATGCAAAAACAGCAATGACATTTTTGCACCCCATTTCACAAAAAAATGTTTCAATGGATGCAGAAACAACTGCAACTGGGGCGCAACTTGGTTATAAGCAAGCCTTACCACATATGTACTTTAATGTGCAGTATTTATTAATGCACAATATGAACACGTATCTTTCTTTTTATGTAGGACTTTCTAGTAGCATGAACTTTGATGAAGAAGAAGAAGAGGATGATGATGAAGTCAGCTCAAGCTCCTCTCAACTCAACAGCAACACAAGGCCAGGCTCTGCCACCAGCAAGAAGTCCAGCAAGGTAGAGCAGATCAGAGCATCGACATTAGTTAAATTAATTTTGTCCATAGGATAAAAGTTTGCATACAGACTAACTTTTACTAACTGTTTTAGCATGGTTATTCCCATTCTTAGCATACACTGATGAGGTAAATCTCCACACAAAAAAGGACCCGGACCTTCTGGCTGTGAGCCATGCATAGTTATTATATAAATGCTAAATCTAATTGTGGCCTAAGACATTTGCAAAGTGCAGGATTAGTCAGTAAACCACCAGACATTTTGATGTGATTAATGCTGGTTACAGCTGTATCACAACACACAGTACATTGCACTCCGATGAGTATGGGGCTGTTTGACTATGGATTGTAGAGTGCCCATGCTTACCCCATGTCCACATTCAACAGTGCCTACAATAACACCTGCAAATAGTAGCTCAAGAGTTTGAAGAAATGGAAGGACATTGCCTGGTCTGACCAGCCCCACTTTCTTTTATATCTGATTAACACCTAGGTTTGTTTGTTTGATGCGGCTAACGGCATCAGAGGCACACAAGGTTCTCTGAACACTAGTCATATAGATACAAACTCAATCACTGCCAATTTAGCGTAGTCAGTTAACTTAACATGCCTGTCTTTGGACTGTGGGAGGAACCGAAGTACATAGGGAGGACATTCAGACTCCACACAGAAAGAACCCAGCACACATCACCCTGAGATTGAACCAATGATCTTCTTGCTGTGAGGAAGCAGTGCTACCCTCCACATTAGCTAGGTACCTGTGTGACATTTACCTAGGAGAGTGATGACACCAGGGTGCACTGTGGAAAGTTGGTTGAGGGAGAGCGATGCTTGTGATGGAAAACCCTGGGCCCAGTCATGTGGACATCAGTTTGACACGTGCTGTGTACCTAACAATTCCAATTAGTAATAAATGCTTTGATAAAACTCATCCAATTTCTGTTTACTCGTATGTTATCTATTATCTGTTTTAATTTTCATTCAGAGTCAATGCTGATATTTCAATTCAATTCAATTCAATTTTATTTATATAGCGCTTTTTACAATGTAGCATCGTCTCAAAGCAGCTTTACAG
>JAUZST010096108.1:0-18933 GCA_034779995.1 Parotocinclus haroldoi
ACAGGTCCTCCATCGCTCACCTTAACTGCAGTGTTGAACTTATGCATGTGGGTCAGAAAGTCAAAGATCCCTGCAATATTCACTGCTCACAAAAATTAGGGGATATCCCAAAATGAAATATCCCATAATATAATATCCCCTAATTTTTGTGAGCAACATATATATGTGATTTAAAAAAAATAAATTGCATAAAATAAAAATTGGCGTCAGACTTTTGTATCTATAGAAATTCTACTAGCTCTAATAATTCTCTAATTAGCCAATTAGTTTCCTGGCATTTATGGTTGCAAAACCTGATTTTTGATCTTGAATTAAATGAATTATATTTCCGTGCACTGGAATTGTGTTCACTTAAAGGAGGTATCAGAGGATAATTTGCCATTTAATATACTTATTTATTTATTTATTAACCCCGACATTTGTAAAACCTTAATATTTATGAACATGTTTAATAAATGAGATTTTAGCTGCATTGAGAACCATCTTCCTAAATGCAATTCTTCTTTTGTAGGAAAGCAAAAAAGGCACAGATTGAAAAAGAAATGAGTTCACGAGACGGGGCAGAAGAAACGGGGAAGATCACTAAATTATGAACGGATTGTGTGGAAATGATTTCTGGTGATGCAGTGATTTCATTCTGATCACACTTTTCTCTAAAATGTTTCAAATAAACACGGCCCATGTAGGAGTGTTTGTATCCGCTTCCTCCCAAAGATCTACAACCAGGTCAGTATCAGATGCTAAAGGAACTTCCTGGGACTCCAGAAAAGGGATACGGAAAAGGGTTACTGTTCCTCATCAGGAAAGCAGGGCTTTAAGAATCAAGAAATAAAATATCCATTTAGTTTTTAAAAGGTTATGGATTTTGTCTTTCATTTCAATAATATTGGTGTTGCCAAGGTAACATGATGCTTCACTGACTTCACTCTGCAGGTAGGGGCGATATTAGGATCCGATACCCAGTTTTTAGAAAACTGTACATTTGAAGGTTTTTTTGACTGGTGACTGTTTTTTTTTTTGACTACGTTTGCCAAGAAAGAAGTTCAGACTGTTTATGTCAGGTAAACACAATAACAAATTAACAAATCTGAGAAAAATTTCCTTAATACGCCATAAGATTTTTTTCAAAGTATCATAAACAAAATTGTAGTAAGATATAAATTGAAGGTTTAAAGTATGTTCGTATTATATACTTTCTATGGTTTTTAATATTTTGTCATCTTATCAGAGACTGATCAGAAACAACAACAATAAAAAACCCAGACTTATTTTAAGGGGTGCTGGAACACAGTTTTGTGGTGCTTGGGCGGTTTCGAATAGTTTAAAAGAAAAATAGACGCCAATCGGGCAAAAACTGAAAATGACACACAGCACATGCTAAGCTCTGAGATATAGTAAACACTAATTGAACTTTCTGTTCTTGTAGTTGACGTGTTGGATGTGGAAGAAATGTTCAGGAATAAAAATTTGAACCACTTTAACAAGGGACCAATCGTTACGGTCAGGAGACCGTGCTGGAGCGTCTCAGAAATGTTTATTGCTGGTTACTTTTCAAAACACACAGTGCAGCGCCCCCTGCTGATCAAGAAATCTCTAGAAATTGTAAATCCACCACCAAAAGCATCTGCAAGGAGTGTCTGGAAAGTCTTCTGGTCCAGTCAGTCCTGCTTTCCTTTCTATCCCGTTTATGGGTGGGTATGTGTGAACCGTAGGAGGAAGGTGAGCCGCTGGAGGGAGTGAGATGCTCTGGGTAACGTTCCTCTGGTAAACCCTGGGTCCTCACGGTCATGCGGACGTTAATTTGAACAGGTGTATCGTCTATGTAAATGTCACTATGGACCAGTTGATCATAATGTTCTGGGTACTGATTTTTGAGTTTTACTTGAACGAAATGATAATAAATCACTAAGTAAGATTGAAGATCTAACAGAAACACTGCTTCGGCTTAATGAACTGCTCGTGATGGGCTATACTGCTCCACAATGGTACTAAGCAAGGATTAAACGTCATTAGCAGGACTTTGTAGTCAGAATGTAAACCAGATACATGTAATATAATCTGAATTTTAAATAGGATTTGATTTCCTGTCATCTTTTTTTTTTTTTACATCATTACAGGAAGCATTATAATGAATCACCAGTTCGATGAACGGTGCTGAAACAAATCAAGTAGCAATCCTATGACATCATAACTCTATGTGTGTACACAATTTACTCTTTGTGAGTCAAAACACATTTGTCATTTTGTTCTGATTCAAATCGGATCAAAGCAGAACGTGAGAGACTCCATAATCCTTTCAGGACAGCAGACGATGTTCTTTAGAGCTGTCAGAGCTGTCCGTCCCCATAACTGGAACCAGTAACATAAGTAATCTGGTTAAAGATGCCTTACATTAGATGAACAATGAAACACAAACAATGCACATACTCCTGGACATTCTGGTACTCACAGGATCTACAGGAGGAGGGTGGAGGGAGGGGTGCTGAGTGACCAGCGCTTTTTATGCTGCTCTCGTCCAAATCCTTCATCGTAGTTTCCCTTCTTTCTGAAGAGCTGCTGGTAGTGGCAGAGGCAGTAGAACTCGCCGTACAGGGGTGCATAGGTTCGCAAACTAGAACCAAGAAAGACCAGTTGCTTCATTAGACAATTAGAATTTGTATGGCACAACCTCGTAGGCTACACAACCGTTCATACACAAGGCTTAATTGTGGGATATAAAGGATAGTGGTGATTTTTGGGATGTCCTGGGGAAGGCTTTTACGGTGGTTCGACTCTCCCATCCCCAGGCAAAAATGAACCCAAATCTGGATGTAAACAATGTTGTGACGCTGCCAGAAACACTGGCAATGCGAATAGGAGCTGTGATCAAAGCCAGAGGTGGTCCAATGCCATACCAGCATGTGACAGTTCATATGTTCACTGGTATCAGCTGGTCTTAGAAAGAAATGTGGAGTCTTAAGAGTGAGTGACAAAGACAAAGGCCATAAACATGTGGACTTAAGTACTACGATTTTCCATATGTGATTCTGAAAGTGGATTTGATTGATTGGAACTTGATTTACTGTAGCGAGGTCGTTGCAGATCACACCAAGTTCTCACGTAGTGTTTCTTACCTGAGTTTCTGTTTGCAGTGTTTACAGCAGAAACAGCTTTTGTGAAAGATGTATTCATCAGCAGCTATTTTCTCCATGGGGTAAACAGGTTTGTGACATGCTGTGCACGTATCCTGAGCTGCTGCCTGAAACTGCAGTAACACAGTGCTCAGGGTTAGGACACAGTCATGGTTTAGCCTATTTGGAGCCACTTGAATTGTCTTTAATATTATTATTCTATATGTACGGCGGCATGAAACTGACTTGAGGGACGAACACACTTAAACTACCTTTATTTTATCACTAGTCAATCCACTTTCTATTAACACCCGTACTTTATACTAATTTGCAAAAGTATGAGAGTGTGTACGCGATGCAGTAACGCTTTCAAAAACAAATACAGTATGATGCTCTTGCCTTGTTTAGAACCATTTAAAGGAAAAATAGCGACCCCTGTTGGTTTTGAGGTAGAACTGCTCGTCAAGTTAAGAAAGACGGTAGGAATACTCAAGTTCTGAAGGGTTTCAGGGAATGGTCGTAAAAAAAGTTACTTAGCGTTATGAATGTTCTGGGGATCGTTTTGTAAAATTGTTTTCTATTTTCAGTCCAGGGGCACTGTTTTTAAATCTCATTAATAATACACGGTAAAAATAACAAATGACACAGGATATTCAAATGTTGCCGAAACCTGCCGTATCATTACAAAAACTCCAATGGCGTCATCAATTCTCTTTATTAATCGATTACAATGTGTAATTATTTTCCTTGTAGCTAGTGTAGATTGAAATGAGATCAGATGGAATGGACCGAGAATAATCAGGCTTTAAAAAAAGAACATATGACTGTAAAACGCAAATTACAAAACGCTGCTTCAACAGACGGACTTGATCTCCTTTTAGATAGAATACATTTATATTCAAATATTCATTTCTTTAGGTTAAATAAACAATAACAATCACTCAGCACGGAATCTGAGCATTATCCTCTTCACTCAGTTGCTCGAGCTCTGTTAATGGAAGGCATGTTGGATCTTGGACGTGTCAGATTTCTAGAGTAGCTGGATCGTTCATCATTTGGCTCCTGAAGCGATTGGTTTCAGGTTGAGTTGTCACGACGGTGGAGGTTTTTGAAGAGTAAAAAGTGTTGCCGAAAGAATCCGTTTCCTCATACTTTTCCCTGATGATCTTTGTTCCAATGACCGTTTCTGCCTTGGCGCCTGTTTTCACCTCCAGTGTGCTAACCTGCCGCTTTTCGTTGGCAGCAGGGCTGTTGCTACAGCTCACATCAGGTTTCTCCTGATTCTTTCTGGAAGTGGACTGGATGGAAATAAATGAGGGTGAGGACGGAGATCCTGCCCTGGGTTTAGCTGCTGGAGGACAAAGCTCGGATTTCTCTCCCTGAACTGCCAGTTCTGCGTTAGCTCTCGTCCCAGTGACATACTGGTTGTTTGGACTTTGTGATTTTGGAGATTTGCTCGACCCAATGCTGATTTTGCGAATATTTCCAGACATAGGTATGTACTGACCAGCAATCATGGACTCCTTGAAGAGACCAGACAGTCCTGCAATGTCTGAGTCAGATTTCAACGTAGACACGGAGTAAAGAGCTTTCTTAATCGTTTCCTCAATTTCCATAAGTCTCGATAAAGTTTGTTCTTTCAGAGTGATTATTGCTGCACTTGCTTTTTCAAGGTCTCCAAATGCCACCTGCATGGAGGACAGCATCTCACACTCAGCCACCATTTCGACTTTCTTTTCTACCTCCATTTTTTTAGGATCGACGTTCATTTGTGGCGCAACCCAATCCGGAACACTTTTAATCATCTTTCTGAGATCACCTACTTGTCCTTGGCTTGTTTCTCCCTCGATTTCCTCTACTTTGGAGAGAATGCTTTTCAGCTCCTCTTGCTTTCTCAGCTTGTCAAAGATTTCCATAGCTGCATTCATGTTACCCCTCATGATTTCGTCCATGTGAACTGACAGCCTCTGTCTACGTTCTGCTTCGCTCTCTCTTCTACCTTTCTTTTCCCTCATCGTTACATTGCCCTTTGGTTGCTCCTCATTGCTCAGTGTCGAGTTTGTGTTGTCTGGGTTTTGCTGCATCGCCTTCTCTGGGGCCATTTTGATTCGTTTGGGCTTCACTGGTGGAATTGCTTGCCCTGGCTTCATCCCAAAGTTCTGCAGAGAGGCCTGAGACTCTAAACCCCAACCATTTAGGGTTTCAGGAGAATTCGTTTCACTCTCTGCATGCACCGAGTCCATCTCTGTGGCTGCACATCCTTCAGGAATGCTGATAGTTATGAGTCCCTGGTTTAGCTGGTTGTTTATCTTGTTTTCGGCATTCGGTGAGTCATAACCAAGTTGTGTTTGCTCAACATCAGTGCTCTGCGGGATGATGTCTGGCATTGGTTCAGCAGAGTTTATTTCGGTTTTTATTTCCGTTTGTTTGAATTCCCTTGTATCTGTTGCACACTTTATGGTCATCGTATTTGAGCTGGAGTTAGATTTTAAATGGTCTGGTTTGGGTGGAATGGCTGGCTTAGGTCCAAGAAGTTTTTTATTCCTCAGTGAGTCTGTTTGGTTTATCTGATTCGGACATGCCACTGGTTTATTTGTGGGCTGTCCTTGACATTGGCTCGCTGTTTCATGCTGGGTCTCCACAGCCACCTGTCCAGGAAATGATAATGGACCTGCTTTATCATCTGTGGTCTGGATAACATCAGCGCTCTGCTTGACACGTGACTGCATGTTTGTTGGATTTTTATTCCAAGGTTTTGCAGAATTTCTATATATCATAGCAGCTTTAAAGTCCCCTTTAGAGACATTAAAGCTAGTTTGCCCCAGGGAATCAAGAGCTGCTTGTACACTACCTTTTAGATACTCTTCTCTTCCTTCTAGTTCCTGGCCAGGTAGAGAAAGCTGTGCGGGCTCAGTCTCACTGATATAAGCTTCACCCATGATTTCAGTCAGGTACTGATCATCAGGCGGTGAAGGAAGGGTATCTTGTTGCTCCTCCTGAATGCTTTGCTCAAGAGCTTTTGCCTCCAAGGTGGCCTGCTCCAGGCTCTTGATGGTTTCTTCACTATTTGACTTGTCTTCGCCAGTGTCTACCACCTCTGTCAGAAATACCACCCCTGCAGATTGTTTTGCGTCTTGATAGGGTCGACTTTCACCAGCTTCTACATTCAAATTTTCAGCATGATATTCTTGACTTGATAATTTTCTGTTTCCAGTTTGTTTTTCAGATGGTAGCACAGACCCTGAATGTCCTGAGTTTGTAGTAAACATGGCTTGAATCGACTTAAAATGACTTGGCGCAATCACGCAGTGCTCGCCTTCCGACGAATGGACGCTCAGATCTTCATCTGATTCACTTTTCTGCAGACTTTTTAAATATTCCAGCTCTCCCTTCTCAATGCAGTTCCGAAACAGTTTCACGTTGCTCGTTCTGTTTTCCAACCCAGATAAACTCGAGGTGTCTTCCTGGATGAAAGGTGGTGGGCTGCTCATGTCTGGAGTCGCGTCACCATTTCTACTTGCCAGAAGATTCGTTTCTCTGCACGCCAACACGTGTGTCATCGATTCATCCTGACTTTCCTGCCTATAAAGGGCATAAACCAAAATCTCCACTGATCCACTTCCATTCTCTTGTATTAAAACTCCTTTTCCCAGACGTGTTTCTTGACCCAGCAGGTCCTCGATAACCTGAACCATGATTGCAGTTCTGTATTCTTTATCTTGGTTTACTGTAAAGGGTAGTTGATGAGTTGGTACATTGTGGTTTGTGACGTCCACATTCCGCTGATCGTCCTCTTTCAAGAAGGTTATGATTGGATTAAGGTTTGCTTTGGCCAGCAGCTGAAGCAGGATGCCCTTGACACTTCCCATAACCATCTGCTCGTGTTTAATTTGTGGATCCTTTTTCTCCGTGAGGTTGTAGTTTGCTTTTCTCACATGTCCAACCTCACTGGCTTCAACAAGGGTTCCATGAGAGTGAATTACGTTGAAGCTGTTAAGAGAAGCTAAGGTTTTGCTCATGCTGTCTTCTGAGGTGTCGTTGATCCTGTCCAGGGGAGTCGATTCAAACATCTGGGCTCTGTCCCTCACGTTTGTCTTCAGGGATTCATCTTCTACGCTCAGATTAGCGTTTGCTGTTGAGACCTTCTCAATCTGCATTTCAAAAATCTCTTTGGCTCTTGATATGCCTAGGTACACCTCACTTCCATCTTGATCTATGGCCGTGATGTCAGAAATGCTAAAGGGACTGTTTCTTTTGGCAAGGTCGTGATTTATTTGATTGGTTTCAAATTCTCTCTTTTGCTTTTGAACTGCTCCCTTCTCGTCCTCGGAGATAACCACCTTTCCTGAAATGCCATCCTCCACATTTTCTATGAACTGACCTTCGAACATTTTTCGCGTGGCTTTGACATCAACTCTAAAGTTCTCCTCCTGACTAATTGCCTCTCCTTCGGGCACGTCTTCTTCGAACTCTGTTTCAAATACGTGGCCTCCTTGATCGGACCTTTCGATCAAATTTGTTTGCTTATGCTGGCACTCGCCACTGTTACCGGCACCGTTCTCGAATATCCAGCGCCTTGACTGGACCTCACCTTGGTATGCGATATCGGTACTAAGGTCAGAGTTTAGCATGTCAGCGAGCTCCTCGTCCATCCTGTTTCCCAAGCCCTTCAGCTCTGGGCAGGTGTGTTTCAGGAGTCGCCTCAGCTCACATTTCTGTCGCTGTTCGTAGAGCATCGAGATGGCCTCCTTGGAAGAAGGTGCTGGAACGGTGAACTGGCTGTCAGCCCTGGAACTGGGTGACAGAACGGGCACAGCTAGGTCTGACTGGGCGGAGTCATCTTTACAGCTAGGGGCATCAAGTTGCTCAGGTGCTTTCTGTGGCACGTTAGCCATCTTAAGTGGAACGTCGGTAGTAGGCTTGTTGGTTTTAAGTGACCAGTGGTTATAGGTTTGGACTATGAACCTGTGAGCTTAACCTTGTTCTGACAAAGCTGATACTGTTGGGCACTTGAGATTTGGATAAGGACCTCTGCTGAATTCTGTAAAAATAAAGGTGAACACTGAGTACCGGATCATTTTTATCTAAGCCAAAAATAAGCACTGTAAGATGTTTTCACACGTACCATCAGGTGAAAGGATGCAAAACAATACGCCACTGGAAAACAGCATTCCGTGTTAGGTTCCAGTAGTGCGTTCATGGGATGTTTAAGTCGAAATCATTAGTAAGGATGGAGAGCTGCTTTCAAGAATGGAGTGCTGAGGTCATAATACATGACTTCCAGTACGAAAACCTCCTTTAAGGGCATCCGCAGGGTTTCAATACCTGCCCCATGTCCCTCGTTTCCATTTGTCATTTCAATAGTATCACACACATGCGTCAGAGTTTGTTCTTACCAGGTTCAAGCCATTGTTCTGAGAAATCTTTATGTTTGCCATACACTCTCTAGCTCAGCTTGGCGTACATTTTTACAGTCAAAAAACAGTCTCTTTTTTGGTATCTCTAATGTTAATCAGATATCATTGGTTAGATTCTACATGCAAAGCAGATGCCGTTGTTGGAGGATCAGTAAAACCGATGTTTTTTCTCACCTTGCAAGTTCTTGGTCTGGCTGAAGAGAACGAATTTCGTTCCTATAGAAAAGAAAATGCAGATTATTACGTCATAGCACGGCTTTAGCACGTAGGTTTACATGACAAGGACAGAGCAGCTTAGTGAAATTTTGTGCAGTCATTTTGTGCTCATTTGGTCAAAAGAGATCGAAATCAAACGTAAAGAAATCAAAAGAGAGAAATCGAAATCAAACACAGAAGCAGATTTTGAGTGTTGGTTCGATTTTTAAAATTTTTTTTACTGATCGTTATTGATTTCCATAAATGTATTTTGTCCATGCAGACTTCCATCCTGCTCCTGCTTGAACCCAACCCCAAATCTCCTGACCTTGGCTCACCAAATGCAGCAGTAAAACAGAAGCAAGTACTAACTGGTTTTAAAAGGTTCCCTGTAGTGTCTGCAGCTGCCACTTTGGACAGATATAGCGCAGACATGGCTTTGACAGAAATAGAGGACTTCTCCCGTCCATAGAGGCTCGAGCTATGTCGGAGGTCTGCAACTGATCTCCGTTTATCATCTACGATACAACAGAGAGACCAAAAATAAATAAGGTTAACAGCATCTGTGATTCTGCTCTCTCACTGAAGCATGGGCGTCGCCACCATTAGAACTGAGGGAGGCTTGCCAGAGATTTTTCTATTGCTTCGTGAAAGAATCCATTCCACTGAAAGTCCACTCCCAGTTTTCCGTGTTGCCTACAATAACTCAGCAGGTTACCATAACTCTCTAAATAGTAGGGTTTGTTGTGTTTGTCGTGCGCGTGTGTAACTACAGTAAAATCCAGCTGAACGAGGGAAGTTTTGACTGAGAGAAAGAAACAAAGAGATGGCAGAGTTGGTAACCAAGTTGGAGCATACCTTTTTTTAATGAAATATAACTTTATTAAATCCCTGTGAGCCCAAGACCTGCTTTGAATGACCTGAATCGTCAGGAATCCAGATGTTTGTGGGTTTCGATTTTCGAATTTAGGACCTGTTAAGCTATCATAGCAGATGGCTGATGAAGGTTTGTATCCTTATGTACCTTTATATTTAACCTGATCCTTATTTAATAAGGATAAATAAAAATACACACAACGTCTCGTAGTTCACTGACCTTTTCCAATAAAAACGTTACCCAAGCTTAGCAGGAAACAAACTTAAATCAAACTTTAGTCTTTAGCTAATCATTTTACCTGCTAAATTTAATTAGAAAAGCATTTGCATATACATTTTGCAACGTACAAAAGTTTGGGCATCTTTTTATTTTAAGGATTTACCCACGCATTCTCTTGAGTGTCTCAGACTTAAGGCTCACGACATTTTCCGTTTTCGTTTTTTGTATTATTCAAGATGGAAGGTCTGTAAACGTAAACAAACGGACAAATAAGCATCTGAAAAAAAAGAAACTGTATTCAAAAGAAGCGCACATTTTGTAATACTGATTTAGAAAGGTGTAATAAAACTTAAAAGTGATAACGAACGTATTTAAAGTACCTTATAAATGGTTTGAACATTTCTTTCCATGAACACAGGGTTCTAACGGATTTGTAAAGCTTTACCTCAAGTCTGATACACAAAACTCCAGAGCTGAATGATTTCTCAGACTCTCTCAAGTGTTTACAAATCAAGAGGCCATGTGGGCTTCATTAGACGGCTGACTAGGGATCTAAAATTGATTACTGACGCTCACAAATGACAAGCACCAATCCAAAAGTATCACAAAAATGCAAGCGTTTTATATGAGCGCGTATATCGTCATTATGTACTTTAAAAAGCAAATTCTACAAGAAACATTCTGTAGCAATTCCTTTGCTTGCCAGGACTGAGGTGCTCAGGTATTATTCCATGTCTAAACGTATACTGTTCAATTACTAGAGCAAATCTAATAGGTAATATACTCTCACTGAGCACTTTATTAGGAACACTATTACACTATTACTATTTACTATTGTACTGTTACTATTACTACTGTGTCGCTCTACCCTTTGCAGTAAAAATAGCCTCAGTTCTTCACAGCATGCATTCCTGGAGGTGTTGGAAACATTCCTTTGAGATGACTGCGTCACACAATTCGAGCAGATTTTTCAGGTGAACTCTTGCGAATTGTGGCTGCGAGGTGCACATGGAAAGCAACGATACTCAAGTAGATCATGGCGTTCAAACCGTGTGTTGATTGGTATTATGTCCAGTGTGCCATAAAAACATCCCCATACCATTAAACCACATCCACCAGATTCCACGGATTCACGCCGTTGCTACCAAAATCTGTTCCCAACAACTTTTTTTTCGAGATCGCTTGAAGTTGCATGATTTTATGCCGTGCACCGCTGCTATCTGACTGGCAGGTGTCATTCGTATTTGTACAGGTGTTCCTAATAAAGTGCTCCGTAAGTGTTTGTAGTTATGAGAGTGACGGGTCCTGAACGATGCTTCCTAGTGAGATCGTCTTATAGCAGTATAAACAGCTGCTGTGACTTAAAAGAATCTTTCCAGAGTTTGATGAAAAGTGTGAAATGCTTCTTTGTTACAAGGTATGAAACTACACAAAAAAAGTTCAAACACTGAACTGCTGAATTTGTATCAGCAGCCGCTCTTAGACTTTAAGACATTTAAAGATAATAATGTAAGACCTGGTTAGTTGGTAAAAACGTTTGATTCTGTCCATGAAATGCTGATTGTTTCATTTATTCCATTTTTGTTTCATGTTGCTATTTACATCTGATACAGATTCTGGCTGGAGAAATCTGAAGTCTCCTTTAAACCCAACCTTATTGCATTATACGCTTCATAATAACAGTCCTCGTTTTAAAAAGATGTACTCACCCGAATAAGTGCTTTCCCCCTTTCTAATTCTCCTTTTCAGTTCCTGTCTCTCCTGGTTTGTTGTGTTTGGTTCTCAGTCCTGCTTAAATGTGTCCTCTGTGTGCTTCAGATCGACCATGGCTGCCTGTCCTGGTGACAGCTGACCCTCTTATCCTGCTCACTCATAGGCCATGGTGTATTTTTGGAGGACTGTGCTCTAATATTTGCCCACCAGGCCGAGTCAATCAGCATATAGTGGTGTCACAACATACCATACCCCCCACTCAGTCCGGAAAGGCACTCAGAATTTATTTTAGCCTCTGCACTGCCATGTCCGGCATCTAGCTTTCTAGTCATCTATATTCTGACCACCGCTGTGTGTTTACTCACCTGGAGAAGGTATTTTATCAGTATATACCCCTGCTATGGTCTTGCTTCTTTGCGCTCGCAGAGTTCTTTCCACCTTTGGGGTAAAACGAGCACTTAATCGATTCTTTCTTAATGGTAAGGAGTATCTTAATACATCCAAAGTTTGTACCTCTACCCTTGGGGTCGTAATCTCCTCTTTGGGCGGCGCCACTTGGGTCTCATCGTGGTTTACGCCGTCTGGCTCAGTGTGCCCCAACAGATCCACCAGAAGATCGTGACTTCTGTCGTTGCGCTTGCCATCCTCGTTCACCGGTGTGCTGGGTTTCTTGAGAATGCCCTTGAGTTTTTGGGGGCTCTTTGGAGGCGCGGTATCCTTCGTCTCAAAGCGCTCCTTGAGAGAGCTGGTGCTTAAGGTTCTTTGGAGGGGAAGAACCTCCATCGACTTGCTGCGAGTGAGTCGTGAGTTGGACATATGGTCTGCCCAATTTCTCCCTTCTATACTGTCATTTAGTCGTACAAGTGGCTCCAGGTTAGCGTCGACCTCTGTGACGGAGATGGTAGAAAACTGTAGCCTTAGCTAAAGGAGAAAAGGTAGGTAAAGTAAATAGAGAGGTTTGGACATTTCGAGGTCCCCTGCTGCACATTTGTGACTCTAGACATGATGCTCTCTACATTTGCTAATTAGCAGTGCCGGAGTAGTTACTCACATAAAAAAGCAATTTATTAAGAATTACTAATTACTTCTTATATGCTATAGTTTTCTTTTCTCTATTTTATGACGTGTCAGTTTTACATATAATATATCTGGGCTACCTGAGGAGATTAGATCTGCCAGGTTTCGTTTGTTCTTAACGCTTGGGATTCATTTATATTTCTTGGTGGTAAACTAAATAAATAAGACACATCCATCACTCAGTTAATCCCTCACCCAACACCTGCCCCTCCCCCGTACAGGGATTTGTCCCTGCAAGTAGAGTTTTATATATATATTTTTAACTTCATACATGTTAAATAGAACAGTTTATACATTTAGAACATTTTACCTTCTGCTTGGTGTCTACCACTTGAAGCTTCGAACCTTTAGTCGCTTTAGCGTTTCCATTAACAATGTCCTGATACCTGAAAGGAGCAAAAGTCTGCCATAAATAATCCCATTTATAAACTTATTATTTAATATTTTTTTTTACTATCATAGAAACTTATTGTTTGCGTTTAAAGCAAATGAGTTTAACACTACACCTAAATCTACCCAGCTGACCTTTTTACTGTCCGTCTGCAAAATGAAAGCTCAGCCTTCAAACCCTAAATTTAGAGATGTTCCTAATCACATCCACTGCTATTTAAACTCCTTGTCACAGCCACACACTCAGGTTTGTTTGTGTACCCAGTTCATGTCGTGTTGTGTTTGTGATCCGGTTTGATCTCTGCCCATTTCCCCAGCCTAACCTTAACCTTTGTCTGGTCCTGGTTCTCTTTAGGCAGGAACCTACTGGTGGAATTTCAGTACATCGGTGATTATTACTACTGATACTATTTTAGTTTGTTCCCTAGAGGTCCTGCAGACATTTAGCAAACCAAGCTGACCCTGTAAAGGCCATGTTTGTTTCATTTCATTTAAACCACAATTCTCACTCTGCCACAAGCTGAGAGACAGACTTCCTCCTGTCCCGTAGCCCCAAATCCGTCCAGGGCACCGAAGCGACGCTTTTCAGAGACTGGGTTCGACGCAGGTTGTTGATCGTCTCCATTTCCTCTGTCTGCTCTGACTAACACACACACACACACACACAACTCCACATTTACACAAGGTGCAGTACACACTCCATTCTGGAAACTGCAAGAGGGTTTATGTTGTCAGGTCACATGATCTCCTCAAATATGGCAGGTGCGCTACGAACGTTCCTTGTTCCTGACAAATGTCAAAGTGTGAGCCTTGATTTAAAGAAAAGTCACATTATAAGGTAAATTCACACAAGAATTCTTGCTCCAGGGTTGAGTTAAACTTTGATGACACCAAATGTATGCATTAATGTGAGCTCTTAAACTTCTCAAGACTGTATCTTAGCACTGACTGATTGCTGTGCTCATGCCTAATCTCATTAATCAACAACCAGCCTCTACTTGTGAACCAGCGTTGTTTTCGCTAGATAAAACTCCTTCATTCTTGCGTCTTAAACAAAGAACGGAAATAGAAGAACTGAACTCCTGAAATGTCCTACCTGTCTCAGGGACGTGCCGATGCTTCAGTTCGGACCGTAGATTCTCAGGACATCACACACATCACAAGGTGCACACACCATGAAACACTGCGAACAAAGTCCTGCTCGTTTATAACCGCTGATGCTGTAAAATACGGCACATACTTTCACACTCTTAAGTCCCATCTGTAAAGAACCATCAATAAACATACAAGGAAACCAACGCTCTGCAGTGTAACGCATACATGAATTCCCAGTAGCTTAGAGCTGCAGGATGTGGCCTTATTTGTTAATTATTGATGCCTGAGGCACATAAACCTGTGTAGACTCCAAATCTCTGCTGTGGAGTTTGTGGTTTTCTGATTATACACTGATTCTTTCAATCCAACACATTTCAAACTCATCAAAGGCCAAAGCAAAGGTCTACATAACGACACAAATTGACTTTTTATAATTAGACAGGGAAGAAGGAGCTGCTCGTGGCTAACCCATGACATTAGGCAAAAGGTAAACATGAACAATCATTTAAAAAAATCTAAATGTTGGTGTTATTAGACAGACAGAGGGTACATCGCTGTCATGTCACATCTGTCAGATGACTTGTGCATTGTATATGTTTTTATTTTTTTTTTATTTCACGGACCATACAACATTTTTAAAAGGCTTCTGTTATATGCCAAATAAAACAATACTGCTTTTTTACGAAGCATATTTCTCTGACTTGTAATGACACATTTCTGTCAGAGAGGTCGCCAAAGTGCACCTCTGCAATTTGCCACTGCATGAGATCCTTTGGGTTTCAGCCCACATACAGAATGTAGTGTTAGGTCATTTGGTGTCTCTAAAGAATCAGGTAGATGAACAGTACTCCTTTCAACAGATCTGATGTTTTTTTTTTTTGCCAAACCATGAATCTTCTGTGCTAGTCCAAAGACCTGCAGGATCAAGCGCTTAAACACATGACTTGCTAATTCACAGCTAAAATGAGTTACTTATTTACTTACTAATTATCTTGGCTTTGTCTCTGTATTGTCTTGTGTTGGACTTTATTAGACTTTAAAAGGCAAACCAGTACCATGCGTAGTTAGTTGTTACAGTTTGGGGGCAGACTGCTGCTAAGACCTCAACTGAACTGTATAATTAAGGTTCCTTAAGTTCCCTTTGGTCCATTAGTGCGACCAGCGGTATGACGTGACCATTACAGACCAAAGCCAGAAGTGTGAGGGTCTTCCTTATGCAGCTGTGTCTCTCACAGAGCTCAGATTCATGTTGTTCTGCCATTTATAGCAGAAGGGGCTGTAAAAATGCAGAAAGCCTTACCCTTTTATAAAGGTTTTCTCATGTTTATCAAGTTAAAATGTAGTTACTTGAGTTTTTAAATTTGTGCATCACATGTAATTCCTTTACGAATGTCCCTGTTGAATTACAGGCTTTCCTTCCGGTACACCAATAGAGGTCAGGACCCTTATGACCACAATGGTATGGCATTCCTGGTGTGTGTTGACAAATCTATAAAGATAGAGTGAATAGACGGGTGGGAGTGCATGCGGTTTGAAGCCTCAACTGGTTTAAATATATATTACCCCCAGCCCCCACCCCCACCCCCACCACACACACATGGTTTGCATTTCTACAAGCCCATTAAGTGTGACATTTTAAATCTCTGTGGTTTATTGTACAGTTGGTATTGAAAATCATTACCCCTTTGGAATATCACTTACAGTTTAAAATCAAAGCCCTTTATTACAATCTTTTACCAACTTTATTCAAGCAACATTCAGCCCCAGTCAATTTGAATTTTGGGACTGTGGTAGCGTAGTGGTTAAGATACTGGACTATGGACCAGAAGGTCCAGGGTTCCAATCCCACCTCTGCCACAGTTGGGTCCCTGAGCAAGGCCCTTAACCCACACTTGCTTAGATTGTAAGACTTTGAAGTTGTAAGTCGCTCTGGATAAGGGCGTCTGCTAAATGCTGTAAATGAATTTGACTACCAGCTTGCTCAGAATAAGGCAGATTTGTCCTAGTTTTGTCCACTGAGGAGCGAAGGACTGTCCTCATCACTGTACAATCAATTGAGATCAGATTTATGTCAGGGCTCTGACTAGTCCACTCAATGACATTCCCCTTCCTGTTCTTAAACTGCTGCTTTGTATTGGCCATGTGCTTAGTGATTCACCTGCCCTTCTTTAGTTGATCACTATATTAGATGACAACGCTAAATAAATCCCACAGTCACATGGATTTAAGGCTAAAATAGATCCGTTTTCGACCCTTCATACCTACAGGGTCATGGGGGTCAGAGACAGTTGTTCAGACTGATACAAGATCGGTTCACTTTAGCTGTAAGTTCAGAGATATGGAAATTCACTGTAAATAAGTACCCAAACACTGAGCGGTAGATTTGTGCTTCATTTATCGGAAGGCAGTTTGAGGACGACGTGCTCAACCCCCAGTAGTTTTTGTCATGAACGTGGCAATCACAATGCTTTGACTTCAAAATGATCTGGCAGTATGATTCTGCTGATCTGCTTGATGAAATCACTCCACACAAGAAAAGATCTGACATAATATTGGGTTTAGTTGGGCATAGTTTGTGAATGTCGCCCTCTAGTGGATCATTAGTCATGACAAAGATAATGGAAATCCTTGGTTGAATGTGCACTGTCGTAAAAGGAACAGGATATTCAACTCCCTGATAGCAAATGATTGATGTCTCAGTTCAGGTCCAAATTTGCCTTAATTTCCAGGCCACATACCACTGTGGAGTGACAGAATTAACTGAAACTGGTTTCCAATACAAACCAGAACTGAAAGTATTATGACCACAGTTGGACCAGGCCAACAATAAACTTGTAATTGCCATAACAGAGCCATATTTCACCCAGAATTGTCTCCTGTCTGGGATGCGCTATGGATGTGACAGATAAGGGTAAGGGTGAGAATGCTCAAGCCTTCCTTTAATTATATACTTTATAATTTATCAGAGAGTCTGAAAATGATGGTTCTCCTGCCTTATGCTGTTGTTACACTACTGTAATGTACTGTACTGCATTACTGTGTGTGCTTCCTTTAATTTGGCTAGTTCGCTGTCTCCTTTAAGTCCTAATGGATGGTCCAGGGGGTTATTTGGAGTCTCACCCTACTCCGGTCTTTCCCTTTGAAAACTCCCTGGCTGTGGCTTCCCAAGACAGTGCAGACATGAAAGGGAATAAGCGATGCACAGAGCTCTTCAAAGCCTGAGCTCTGGAGGAAGACAGCGGGCGTCTCTGGCTCTCAGAGACTCCCTGCTGCTACAGAGAGGTCTGGTCAACACAGCTGACAGTCAACACACACACACACACACACACACACACACACACACACACCACACAGAGCCCACAGAGTGTAATCGCATTCATTTGTACATATATTTGTCATTTGTCTGGAACAATTCTAAATATAAATTTGTGGTCAGTCCAACCAGTGTATTTGCTGAGAAAAAATATTTGTCGCCGTCCCTTGAATTAAAAAAGTGGGGAAGGATGGCAAAAATGAAAACATAAGAGCAACAACTGCAACCATATTGTTATAATAACAACAGCAATTACAACAATAGATAATGAAACAGTATCACAGGCGGTGCCGGCTGACTTTATTCTCTGGAGCCTTAAAAAACCCCAGCAATTTGACCCGTGGTTCCCAAACTTCTGCACAAGACTGTACTTCGGTTGTAATTATGGTGTGGGCCGAAAGATTACGGGTTTCAGGTGTATAGTATCCTGATCTTACTTCCAGACAGTTAAACAGTCAGCAGTTATTAACTTTTATTTTCAATATGATTGGACAAAAATATTCTTATATTTGAAAACTAAGGGTTTTCTCGATGAATTTACTGTATTCCACCTATTATTTAGGCTAATCCGCTCATGTTAGCATTTAACGCTACCATAACTCTCCATTAACAGGTTTAAACCGCGGTTGAAGCGATTAATCCCAAATCACTCTAAAACTAGAAAAGAAGTGCGCTAGATACGGTGCCTGATTCATTAGCTCACATCATACATAGCACGCAGATGTAGGGAATAGGTCATAATTGAAGACGGAGTATGTTTTCAGAGGTGTGCTTTTCGGAAGTGACAACAGGCGGCGACAAAAAGCCATTTGTTATTTACCTTTTGTCGCCATACCCGAGAATAGAAAGGTGACTGTTAAATGTGCAGTTTGTTGCCCTAAATTATTAATTTAAAAGTGAAGTGTGCTTGCTTGTTTTGTTAAAACTTTTCCACTTCCTCTGTTTAAAGTTTGGGGCTCTTTTTTATGTGAATTTATAGCTAAGTCAGGGCACTTCGGCCCAGCCATTAGCATGTAAGTGACGATGATGAACTTCCTAACGACAGATAACTGTTATTAATAATTATCCATAATATCCATAATTCACATCGTATTTTTTTATGTTATTTTAGGAGCTGAATGGCGGTTAGACTGTGCTTATGGATTACCTGCTACCTGACAGACTGTTTAAAAGGTAAACACATCTGACATCTGTACTTGAAACAGAAAAATACAGATCAGAGTCAATATCAATGTAGAACAGGGTGTGGAGACAGAAATAACAAAACACACACACTGTTTCAGTCAGGACACACAAAATAAGACACAAAGTAAGACGAGTCAGTCTGAGCACAAAGCCTTAACAGTCTTTTAAAACACTTTTACACTGAAATGGGGATCGTCCCTTTGTGTGTTCGTGTCCCCGTCCCTTTGTGTGTTCGTGTCCCCGTCCCTTTGTGTGTTCGTGTCCCCGTCCCTTTGTGTGTTCGTGTCCCCGTCCCTTTGTGTGTTCGTGTCCCCGTCCCTTTGTGTGTTCGTGTCCCCGTCC
>JAUZST010096119.1:0-18932 GCA_034779995.1 Parotocinclus haroldoi
TATACACACACACACACACACACACACATATACATACATTTATATTCCGAATTGTCTCAAAAATCGATTGCCGTAATCACATTTGCAATATCTCTTTTGGTTCAAAAGTTATCATCAGAGAAAATTATTAATTTCTGTTGTTCGTCACAGGAAGATGGAACAGACGGTTTTGATGTCCGGGGAACAAAGCTGCCATATGATAGCAACAAACTTTAACAACCGACACCCAGAAAGATCACAAAGCACTGTTACATCACTCACGGCCACATTCAGAGAAACTGGGACTGTCCACGACAAGCCATGTTGTGATCGCCTGAAGAACCACTACCGACCAAGAAACCTCTTCTCTGTAGATCTAGAACATTCTACATCTTTGGGGCACTACTAGGTGTTGGCTGCCTTAGTATATCCCAATTCAACCCCCATCCCAAACTGTATCGCCATAATGTGCACCCAGTGTTAAAAACCACATTAGAGCTCTTGGTTGGGAAAATCTGCTCAATCTACAACACACAGGATCCAGGATCCCTCAGGAGAAACGGGAGTGTGATGCCCTGCCTGGTGCTGTCCTTAAGGCTGAGGTTCTACATATGTTTTCCATCCTTAATTAGTTGGGATGCTTGCCACTTACAGTCACCAGATAACGGTGAGTGATTATGTAAGGCTTGTTCAGCAGTGCAGCAATACTCAGGGCTTCAGTCCAGCACAAAGGAACTAGAACCGATGGAATCTGAACGGGCTCCAACCCGGCCGCGACCTCCAGCCTCTGGGGTGTTGAACACGTAAACTCGCATGATTTGAGGAAACAAATACGAACTGCGTCCTGACGCCTTCTTGGTACGGCACCAGCTAGTCACATGATTACTGGGTAATGTAGTGCGCAAAAAAAAAAAAACAGCACGCTGGAAGTGCGATAACGCTAAACTAACAGCAGCGTGGAATGTGTGTGCAAGCCGTTTCTTCTTCATTACAGAGATTACAAATGATTTTAGTCTGAGACAACACATAAGACATGAGACATTCGCTGCATTCAGGCCAAGATGCTAGTACTGTTTACATTACAAAACAATTTAGGATTAGCTGAACTAGAGCCCTGCATTCCTCTACAGAGGATGGCAAAGGGTGGTTCTACTACGTGTTAGAAAGACTGCCATGCTCGGTCTCGCACACTTGCTTCTCAACAGATCTAAATTTTAATTTGTATATTCTTACAGCATGCTGCACGGTAAACGTTGCTAACCCTACCACCAACACAACAGTAACCCTGGAACTGGGGCTTCAGTGGCCATCTCGCCGACCAATGCCAATTTAGAGTAATCAGTTAACCTAGTGCGCACGTCTTTGGACTGTGGGAGGAAACTGGCGTACCCGAAGTAAACCCACGCGGACACTGGGAGGACATGCAGACTCCATACAGAAAGGGCCCAGGCCGCTCCAACCTGGGATTGAACACGGGACCTTCTTTCTGTGAGGCAGCTGAGCTACCCAGCGAGCCACCCAACTGGCCTGGTGATTATGAAGTAATGGTCTATGGACCCACATCTGTTAAGCTGCCACAGTTGGACCCCCGAGCAAAACTCATAACTCGCAACTGCTTGGATTGTAAGTCTATCACTTTTATGTCGCTCAGGATAAGGGCGTCTTCTAAATGATGTCTGCTAATCTCCAGCGTTAACCATGATCCTGTCTGCAATATCCAACACTAACCATAAACCTCGTCCTAACACCCAACCTTAAACCTTCCAACCCCAATGGTAACCCTACCCTCCAAAATGAACCCTAAACCCACCCCTAATTCCATCCCAACTCCTAATGTTTAACCCGAACCCCCAATACTAACCCCAATTAAACATTAAACACCAACACTAAAACCAGTCGCTATTCCTAACCCCAGTGCTATCTCTCAATACTAACCCAGCGCTAAACATGCACCTAACCCTACAACTCTAATCCTAATCATAGTCCAAATCTCAATATAAACCCCCACACTAGGCCTACTCCTAGCCCCCAACATTATCCCGAACTCTCAGTACATAAACCTAGTAAGATTAAGCAGCAAGGCCTGTCACAACCAAAACCAAATAAAGTTGGTGAGATCCAGCAACACAAAAAGCATAGATAAAATATGACGGCTGATGCTCAAACACTGTTCCCTTGAGCACTGTGTAAGTCCATCATCAAAATCCATGTCATTACGCCAAAAGGTGCCCCTATGCAGTCAACAGAAGGTCCATTTGAAGTTTGAGGTAATACTGACAGGTTTGAATGTAAAATCATGCCGATATGAGCAACGAGAAACAGAAAAATTGCAGCACTGCCATGTCAGTAACACGCATTACTAACAAATTAAATACCATGCTGTATCAAAGGTCCGACACGCAACAAAACGACCGTGGCCATAACGTAAAACAGGCAAGCTCTTACCCTTTTTAGATTTGGCCCCTATCTTCAACTTTGAAGGCCATGCAATCTGTGTATTGGTCTCCTCCATGACCTGCAGAAAAAAAAAAAAAAAACACAATAATAAAAATAAAATACAAATAATAGAAGAATGTACACTGTTTTTTCTCCAGATTTATTTCCCTTGAGAATTCCAAAATGTTGTTGTGCAGGATGGGGTCCCGAAGTTTGATTGTGAAACAAAAATAACATTGGGAAATAATGACCATGCCTGACACAGTCCAATCCCAAATTCAATTCCATTCATAGTTTCAGTGCAATACATACTCCAGCAAACTAAAAACAGACCACTTGAGAGGAGCGCTGGAATAGAATCCGATCCCGATGGACTCGCCCATGGTTAGAGTGTGAACTACAAGTGTGAATGGGGAATATTTGTACGCCGTCGTAATTAAAATTTGTGAGTCTGCTGCCCTTTTAATCAAGCCGCTAGTTGCAAGACTGAAAGACAGATTTTATCTTTGCTGAGTCACATGACCTTAACCGTTCAAAATGAAAAAGTCAAGAGTACACATACTTAAATGTCATTAACATCTACACATCATATTTGATGGTACTGTACAAACTATTTACCTCCGAAAATTAGCCAGATATAATGTTCTGTTATGTTCACTGAATCAGACAATTACGCCTGAATCAGATTAGTAAAAGCAAACACTCTGTTGCACCCTCGCGGCATCTGGTGACAGAAAATAAAATCGTAGGTTAATTAACGTGGCCTAACGCGAGTCTGAGAAGACGTTCATGCAAACAAGAGAGAAATAGCTTAAAACTACACTAAGTAGTACTGATATAATTAAAAAAAAATAAGAAATAAGAAAAAAATCCTGGTTTATAAAACGAACACGTCTACGAAAAGTCACGAAAGGATGGTCCGGAAATTAGAACAAGATTTATTTTTGTAATCACTGTGGTCTCATGACCGCTACTGGGCACTTATATTTATACGTAAACAGCGACGGCACTTCTAATAAAAGGTCAGAGTGGTCAAATGACCTGCAGTTGGCGCTTCTAGTGTTAAGAAGTGATTAATAATGACTAAAGTCTGCCTGTGGACCTGTCAGGAAAGAAGAAAGGAAAGAAGGGAAAACAAACTTTCCTATAAAAATAGAGGACATGAAGGTCAATATGAAGGTCAATAGTCTGAATCTGTTTGGATGAAAAAGTGTCGGAAGACTACATTCATATATAATTAATTATATTCAATTATAATTAATTAAGAATATGTATTTATGGTCAAGATGCACCATTTACCCTCAAGAACAGACCATGCTGTCATATCTCGCAAACGACCAGACCACTCCACTAAAAGGAAGGAAAATGAGCCCTTAAAAAGATCTACCCAAACTAGCACCTACCAATCCTCTGTAGGGGGAGACAGTATAACCAGAAACAGTATCTGAGAACATAAGCATAGAAACAATACAGAATCCAAGCACTTGGCCAACCTAGCAAAACAAACATCACGAACAAGATCACATTAAATTAAATAATTTCAGACTGTGTGAAACCCTGGTCAAAATGGACCACTCCCACATGGTCTACTGAGCATGTCTAAAGTTATCCAGATCAGATCATGTCCTTTCCCAGATCAGGAAGGTTTCATCAAGAAGTGCACCTGCTGGTAGTAGAGCGATATTAAACCCAAAACATATTACATGTCAATGAAAGGACTGAGAAGCAGAATTAGCTGATGGAAAAATGAATGAAGGCGTATGAACTCCACCGCTCACAAAATGAGGAGATGTCAGAATCATAACGCATTTGATCTTATTTCATTAAACAACAACATTAGAAAGGCAAATGAAAAGTCAAAAGAACGTTGTTTGATTACACAAGTGATGGTGAAGCTAGTGATATATACATGGGGTGAACAGGAGCATGTCAAACTGGACGATAGTGTCCCACATGGACTGTTCAGTAGGGTGTATGGTCACCGAAGAGTGCCAAAACACACTGACATTGATGGGGCATGGACAGGATCAGATTATCGAGCAGTTCTTATGGGATCCACTTCATATTCATGTAAATACGTGTTAATGAATTCTACGGTCATTTTACAAATGGGTTTGGATAAAAGACAAGCAAAATATAGCACTCTGTCACGCCACTGTGCTCCTGAAGCTGCCAGTCCTACGGCCCGGTGTCACCCTCTAACACGTGTCCAGCTGAAAGAGGAAAATATCCTCCAATTAAAACAATCTTGAGCAGAAGCATTTACAGTAAAAAAAAAAAAAGCCCAACTACTCAGTTGCTTTCTGGAAACTGGGGCATTAATGGGGGGAGGAGAAAAAAAAATCCCACTGAATAGTTTCAGCATTACTAGCGGAGCATAAGAACGCTTCCACATGAAGACCAAAGAAGCAGAGAATGTGTTTATGAATAAGGCCAGGGGTTCACCTGCTGACTGTCACGTTTGGCCACAACACAAGCGATCGTCGCTCCATTTCCGAAGCAAGTCAGTTCCCAAACTGCAAATATACTCAGCCCAACTGGTAGAAATCACAAACTGTTATTGAATGTAGTAAATAACATTTTTTATTGACAACTTTTTCAGTATGAGTCAGTGAAATAGTTGAAGAGGCTTCACATGTCTAGGTCCAAGCCCATGATCTCTGTGTGGGTAACAGGCTTTTCATGAAACTACAAACGGGTCTACGACTTGGGCTGTTTGTGATTTTTCAAGTGTGGGTGGAACGGCAATACAGGGATTTGTGCTGTAGCCTCACAGCTCCAGTGATTCCTGTACTGGGTTCAAGATTCAAGAAGTTCAAGAGTTCCAGTCTGACTACTCCATGTGTGGAGTTTGCACATTCAACCTGTGTCTGTCAAGGTTTACTCGCAGTACTCCGGTTTCTTCACACATTTAAAGAGACAGAATGTCATCAGGTCATCAGAAAGTTGTGATAAACGCTTTAAGACTTGAACGAAAAGGGCATGCAAGGCATTTGAATAGCATTTTTAACGGCGATCAAAACGTATGCAAAAAGTGTTTCTGTCAACTAATTCTTAATGACATACAGAAACGTGTTCAAGTTTTCTTTTAATGGAAGCTTCTTCGCTGCAAAAGAAAGACAACATGGGTTGCTGGCTTGTGCCTTGCAGAATTGTTACACAATGCCTTGTTTTTTCGCTATGCATGTATCGCAAACAGTCTGCTCTGAGGAGCTACCGTGCTAAAGACATGGTTGCATGGGAAATAAACCCCTATTACCTCAATAATATTGCACTATACAGAGAGAGGCTATATAGTTCCAAGTAGCACTCAAAACACAACTGAAAAGTAACACATGAACGTGTTTCTCAAATAAACGAGCGGCTGAGCCATGATCAGCGATCACATGTGAAACGAATTCTGATTTAAAGCAATGTCCTGTTCAAGTGTGGCTATGTTTCCGCCACGGTCACTGTCAAACGTGTCCGGAAAAGAATCGGTTATATAAGCGGCAGATTCAAGTCACTGGCTGATTAATTGGTACGGCGCTATACAGAATGCCTGGGTCAGATGATGCCATGCCTCAGTGGATCAGAGCCTTAGCTGAACAGGGACGACTATTGGTGCATTTAAACATTATGGCCCATTGTCTTTAGGGGAGTGAAGAGCCCTGCAGCCATAACGTTTTACAATTAACATCTGTGGCTCAGTGTTACACTCTGACCTCACCTTGGTGTGAAAGCTATTCTCTTCTGATGTTACCGCTCATTTTGGCAGTTCCATGCCTACATGAGCCCAGACCCCACATGTAACGCCGTGGCCTGCATGCCAACTGTTTTACGGTGTCACCGCATGTCTGTAAGAACTATTTAATTGAAAATAAGGACATGATACTGTGTTACTAACCGACTAGATCGAGTATTCTCGAGTAGTCTCGGCAGCCAAGCGAACATAGCTGGGAGCCATGAGCTGTTCTCTTGACTCATAGGACTGCGCCATACAAATGATCGATTGGATAAAGAGTCTGCTAAATGTACTGCAAGTTTGAGAAATGACTGTGTTTTGGCTCCACGACTCCTAACTGGAAATTAAGTTCAAATACCGACTTTGCCAATCTTCCATTGCTGGGACCACGAACACGCCTCAGAACCTCTGACGCTCTGGATGATCGCATCTTTGAAAGTTTCCGAATCCGATTATGAATTGGACTGACCAGAACATATGGCACGCATCTTTTTTTTTTTTCAGGAAGAATATATAAAACGTCCCACAGTCTAACATTTTATGCTCCAGCTGAGCCAAACGTGAGAATGGACTTCCCTGCTCGCTCAGCTCTGGCACCTGCTTCCTGCCACAGTCCGGCTCGCAACAGCTGGCCACCCTGAGCTCCAGAATCCGACTCAGTTAGGGTCTGAATGCACATAAACAGCTCTCGGCTGTTGTTATGAAACCCATGTGTGCTGGAAAAATAAGTCCGGACCATGTTCCTGGCTATTGACTCAGCTGAGGCTTCGAGGTCTAAAGGGACGGGTTACCATTTATTGTTTCCATCAGATTCGGCGTACTCGGGGTGCTGGAACTCGAACACCAAACGCACAAAAGGCAAGAAGGACACGTATCACATTCACATAAGAATGACGAGCTGGCTGGACCACAGCGGGGTGCCGGCCAGAAACGGAGACGTCAGGAAGGTCCTGAGGGCCTAGTGGAACAGGAGTAAATATGCTGTGCTAATTCGGGAGAGAAAACTCAAACCATGAAGATCTTTTAGCTGGTATAAAGTCTATGTCATTTACCAAATTTACGAACCACCATCGGCGACCACTGTGACCCCGCTCATCCTGGTTAGGTTTGTGGTGGGGGTCTGGAGCATATCACAGAATTCAATAGGTGCAAACAAAAGGGCTCACTGGATGAAATGCCAAATCATGTGACCCAGCCTTCATGGTGCATGTCCATTCCAATGGGCCAATTTCCCTAAATTACACAGGGTTTAACACATTTACTTAGAGTTTGCACAAAGTTTCTTTGTACTAATACCCTTTAAGTTTACATTACAGTCGCATAAGAAGACCAGGACTAATGTAATGTCGGTTCGGAGCCCATTTCGGTCAACGACCCGTTTCACAACGTTATCCAGTCGTTAAATGGGGCATACCTTTAATAAGTAAGTAAGTAAGTACTTTCTTAACGTGGTGTTGTGGCACCTGTAACACCAAGTCACTCTGGAACGAGTGACTAAATGTAAACTCTTTCTTCACGGAGTGGAGGCAGGTCTTTAAATGACTGCTTTTACTAAAAGACACCGTTTTATTTTGCTCGCAGTGACTATAAACAACGGCATTACGAACGAGCCTGCCCAAAACTGCTCAACTGGTATGATCTCACGGCAAAATCATTTTATACTCCCCGCTAAACCCATGCCTCCCTCGTCTGACAGAAAGCCCCGCTCGACCTACTGTTCTGAAAAACGTCCTGGGCTTTCAAAAGTTTGTGGCGAGTCATTCTCAAAAACTTTAATCGGCATACCTATAAACACAGACCTAAGTATTCCCAGCTGTACAACATCGAGAGGAAGCTGAGAAATCGATTTTATTAAAGGCTGATTCACGGAGAGACCTGAGCAATACATGGACGGCACCGTGGAAACGCTTTCCTCATTTTAGTCAGAGTAAAATGCAGTTCCTTCCAAACGCTTTCTGATTCCCATGACTGCCAAACACATTACTTAATGGGATAATAAATATCAGGCTTTAGTGGATTAACAGAGCCGTGCTAATACACAAGGTTCTCATCGTGTAAAGTACAGATGGTAGCTCATAGCAGATTTAGCACCAATAAACAAGCCTTGTTAAGCGCCGTACAAATTCGTTTTATGTAACTTGCAACAAGACGTTGTTGCAAAGCATCTATACAAAAAAAACTAGTCTGGACTAGAGATTGTTCCAATTCTAGACAAACATATTTACAAATATAATTATAGACAAATAAGAAAGAATAAATGTTTTTCGGAATTGGTCGTCTTTTTTGTTTGTGTTCTCACAAAACACAAATCTTTGGCTCGTTTATTTAATTGAATTATACGATTCTATTTAATTTATTGGAAAAACTGTTGTATAATGTTTCAAATTACATTTGTCATGTCCAATGTGACCTGGAAACAAACAATATTTACACCAAAATTAGCTTTATGATACATTTTAAGCTCACTTAGCAGCTCAGTTGTGTTCACAGACTAAAACTTTTTACTTGTCATTCAATGTTTCTTTTCTACTAGGGAGAACTTGAGAAATCCTCTAAAATACTGACAACACCAGCCATGTCTCTACAAAGGTACAGCAAGAGCATATTCATTTTTTAAGCGTATATGCTGCTAACTCCTGCTATGAGAACTTGGGGGGAACGTAGCTTAACTTATCCCTCTGCTGGCCAAACACAAAACAACAGGTCAACGTTATAGCCATCCTCTCGTTTAATAATGGCAAAAAACACCACTGCTCGCGGTCAAGGCGATTTGTATTAGGGTAAGAAATGAATTTTTATGTTCCTATATCTCTGTTAGCCGGTGTTTAACAGACATGGTTCGATTAGGAGTTCTGCATGTAATGCACTTGCATTCTTTGAACACCAGAGGGCACAACAGTACGTCATTCTCACAGACGCACATCCTGTTCTCAGTGAGAAATTTTTCTTAATTGCAAAAAAAAAAAAAACCATTCTTTTTGTTTTCATTTTTACACAGGCAGACATTTTGAATTGTTATTCTTTAGAAATTAAGAAGAGGATGTTTTCAGTCGGTTATTACTAAGATACACAAGATTACATTACAAGATATGGTGAAAGTACAGTAGAATATTTTGTTTACAAGTTTAAAACCTCTTGTCAACTTCTAATCTCTGTTAAATCTTTTAACTTCAGGGGGACTAACACTTTTTTGGTTTAAAAATGTATACACGAAACTGGACATTGCTTTGCGTTACACTATCTTCAACAGAATGATAATGATCATGAAAAAAAAAATTGAATAGTGAACTCAGTAACGGGAATCAAATCGCAACACAGTGTGTGGCTACAAACCTAAATTCCATTTCCTAATTTTCTAAGCAGTGTAAAACTAAGCAAAAAGCTTTGGTCTCGAATTTAAAAACAAATAATTGAGTTAGTTGCCCTTAAACAACTCTATATTCTGCTTCAGGCCATAAAACTATAAATACAAGATGCTCATAATTCATGGTACATTCCTTGCTATTTTTAGCTTCGTTCCTTTTTCCAGTTGAGGGTATCGTTTTATTTTTACCCCTTTTAACTCGAATTCAAATGCTATCCACTGCTCTCGATCTCAAATTCAATTTGTTCATGGCCAAAGGCACGACCATACTAATTAACACTAACGCACTCGTTAACAGGAGTACTGAGAGCCACTGGAGACCAAATAGACAAAGTGCTGTCCCATGTAAAACAAGCCTGTAAAGAAAATTGACCACGCACATCCACTCGCACTCATCCACACCCTTAAACTGAGGGGGAAAGCCCCTTTTGTCTTCGTTTCAGCACGAGCACGCACCGGGAGAAAAAGAGAAAAACAAATCCAGCGGCGCTAAAGACTCCAAGAAGGAGCGTAGTGGAAAGAGCAGACAGACAGCAAGCAAGGAAATGAGGAGCTGTGTGTTTGTGGGTGTGGGGAGTGGCCTGGGACACAATCCCAGATCCCGGTGTTTCCATGAGATCCTGGTCCTGGTGAGATAGGGGTTTTTAAATTGGCGTGAGCTTTCTGCACACGTAGAGAGAAGGGAGTCGAGAGCAGGACATACCTCACAGCCTGTGTACATGTACATGACAGGAAACTACTCAGTGTTTCCATGAACACTTGCCTGGAGATGGTTTTAACACATCATGCTTTGGTGTTTGGTTAGTAATGGCATGCTCACTCTGAGGACATGGGAAAGACAGGTAGCAAGGTAAAGGCTTTTTAAGTAGTCCCAACTACAAGCAACAAAATAAAAAAATAAAAATAAAAAAACGGCCCAAATATTTCCACGAAGGTTGGTGAGGGTTTTACCATTTGACATTAGAACGGGAATTGCTAATGACAACACAGTCTGCTCTTAGCTTTTGGGCTTAACTGAACAGACCACCTTTATGACTGAGATCCAATCTAGAAGCAGCAGAGCAAAGGAAAAACTCATTAAGATAGGCAAGGTTTCACTGGGAACCAACGGTCCTCAAATCTCTGTCTTTTTTCAAAAAAGTCATCCATTTTTGTCAGTCATACGGTCCAGCAGTTGTGAGATTGTTGAACCATGTGCGGACCGATCTCAGCAATAAAGACTTCAAGGTTTCCTGTGACCTCTTGGGAGTTTTCCTAATTAGTCATCCAGTTTCTCCGAATCTCAATAAACCTCTGAGGGATGGAAGGTTTTGCTCACCTATCGGGGCTTTTCATACCATAAACCCCTGGATCCCTTCGCAAACAACAAAAAGTGAAAAACTTCCTGCATATGTGATCGCATTTACACACAACAGGAACTCTCCAAAGTACAGAAATAAACTGACAAGTTTGTTCTTCTATCTGTTTTTTTTGGTCATGCTTTTGGGGGCTCCGCTTATCCCCAGACAGCCCAGGTCAGTGCATCACTACCATCAATACCAATTATTTATTTGTTTTTGCTTAACGTCGCTTTCGCCATAAGTGGCCATTTCAGCGACACACGGGGTTATATCAGAACTAGTCTCACACACACACACACAAATCAAAGCTAATTTAGAGTGAACAATTAACCTAACACACCTGTCATTGGACTGTGGGAGGAAACCGGGGTACCCGGAGTAAACCCACACAGACACAGGGAGCACATGCAGACTACACACAAAGGATCGCGGCCACCCCACCCCAGGTCCCACCCAGGACCTTGCTGTAAGGCGGCGGTGCTTCCCACCAAGCCACCGTGCTGCACCCTGTACTAAAAATAAAAATAAAAAAATTAAGAGGATACATTACATGAGTCACAAAAATTAGAAGATATATTCATTTTGAAGCATGCCCTATTTTTCGTGAGCAGTACAGTATCAGTACCAGCACCTGATACTCAAGACCCCTGATATTTTTATATTGCATAACAGTGTTTTCTTTGTTTTGAATCGATGTTGCAATAGCAAGATGCAGCCATGTGGATCAAAACACACTTCCATTAGATTCATTTTAATATATATCTATTCGTTCTTTTTTGTACCTCTACATGTCACTTGTAATGTGGCGCCGCCTAAGGCACGTGCCAAATTCCTTTCATAATAAAACAGAATCGCTGACAATTTCGAAGACACGAAGTTTGTTTGGAATCTGACATGGACATTTGACACTACAAACCATTTGTTAGCCCTTAGTTCATCACCCAGCAGAGAGAAATCAACACAAAAACCATCACTGAATGGAAGTCATTTCGGCTGCGGTGGGCTGTTCTCAACAGCACAATGACTAGGCGGTACATTCCGATATACAGCGACAAATCGTAACAGTTTTTTTTTTTTAATGCATTATACTATATCGATTTTCGGCACAAAACACATTTTAAATGGAGTGTAAACTACACTGTTACACTAGAGATTGTGTACAGAACTACACCGAGCAGTACACAATCTACGTTTCGGACCAAAATCCTTTGTAACGCAGCATGTTATTTTATATCACAGTAACTGTATTTATCACAAAACAAAAGAAATAAGCATGTGCTGCATAACATTCGTTTCTTACGTCCAGGATCCGATAACGTTTATTATACGGGGCGAGTCAAGTATTATTTTAGACTCAAAAGGGAAAAGTATATATTGGAATACCCCAACAAGTAATGGGTTAGGGGGCCCACATTTTATGTCCGGAACATGAAAGCCACCATATTGGATCAAGGGCAAGTTTTCCCAATGGAAGGTGGTCATGTGGCATCTCAAAGAAGACCAGAAATCGATTGCCGACTGCTTTCACATATGCAACATCTCTCGTTATTTAGGTGTATCAACAGAAAGCTTCGAACTTTTGTTGTTTCTTACTGATAACTGAACTGAAGAACTGATGATTTTGATGTCCGGGGGAACGTAGCTGCCGTATCATAGCAACAGACTTCAACAACCGACAGCCAGAAAGATCACCAATTTCACGCAGCACTGTTGCATCCCTTATAGGAATATTCAAAGGAAAGGGGACTGTGAACGACAAGCCCCGTAGCGATCGTCTGAAAACCTGTCCTGTGACTCTTGTGACCCTGTAGTTATTGGAGCTGCTATAATTTTCTTGGTCGATTCCAATATTCGATTTTTAAAACATGGCTGCCTGATCCGATTTTTTTTTTTTATTTACCCAAGAACTATGAATGGCAGCATGCAGACTTTCGTTCAAATGTTCTTTCAGTGGAAACTTCTTTACTGCTAAAAAAAAAAAAAAAAAAAAGATGGCAGCATCCCGCTTGTGTCTGGCTCCGCGCACTCAGCAGATTTCGCTTTAGCTTCGTCAAATTCCACAAATTCAGTGAGGTGATGCCGTTTTAAACGTCTAATTACGGTTGTTTCTCCGTGCATACTAAAATCAGCATTTGCTCTCTGTGAAGAACTAAAATGCTGAATTCCTGGCTGTAACCTAAATAACACCATAAACGCTGCTCCCTCACTATATAGTTAGAGATTATTTCATGTTATTTAGGGTAGTGGCACTGGCATTTCACCATTTCACATTTCATCATGTCTGTCTCGTGAACAAACCGTTTAAAGCTGGAAGTGTGTTCAAAGCGGAAATTAATTGCGAATGATTGTTAGGGAAAGCAGAGTGTTTATCATGTGTGGTTGTGTTTCTGTCGCTGTTGTGCTCACAGGTTGTGACCGATCACACTGAAAACCGGCCGATCGACCGGTGCGTGTCCAGTTATTATTAAGGCAATGAACCTACTTAACACCGTCTGTTCGATTCGGTCCTGGCGCCTTTAGCCAAACCATTTTGGTGAATTATTATTTAGTATTATTATTTTGGTTTATAAATAAATGACATTTCTGTATCGCACAACTTTCGGCTTGAATAGCGCCAGTTATTTTAATATTGTAATACTGTCGTGTTCATGCAGACGAGTAAGAATTTGCTCCTGTTCACAAGGAATCGCAAGTTCCTCATCAGTTCGTATCCCTCTTCTCCAACAACAACCTTCCTCCCATGCAAACACTTTTTTGCAAAGTGTAAATGATCTACTAAACTGTAAGTGTTCCTACCACACCGTTCACAGCATCATGCTGCCCAACAACAACTCCATTATACCAGACCATTATACGGCACCTGTTAGCCTTTACTACTTAATTAAGCGCAGCTCCATTCCATCCTGGGGGTTCAAGTGAATTCTTGATTGTTCTGGGGTTTAAGAACGCCTTTTCGCACTAAGCCCAATGAACAGTGCTAATAGCGCCGTTCTGTTCTGTTCTGGCTCAAACACCTGCTTCTTGTTACCTCAGTCAGGCCTGTGACAAATAATTCCTGCTTTACAATCCATCCTCACTTGATAAACAAGTGGGTTTTTGGAGGGCTTGTGGAAAAGAGGAATGCTGGAGCACAGAGCATCAGTTCCTGGGAAAAAAGCCCAAGTTAACCAAGCAACGGTGATGATCAGAAAAGTATGTCGGTTTCCTGGCAGCGCGCGCACGTGCGCACAAACACACGCACGCACACACACAAACACACACACACATCAATATACTGATGGTCTTTATGATACGAGTATCCCTTTACGGGATGTCTGGTATTAGTGTCAGTCATGGGCAGGTCGCAAAAGGAGAAGAGAAATCATTCTGAAAAGACTTGTGATGGTCCAGTTGTGGTCCAATGCCATAAAACCAGTTGCAGTTACCTGCTTTACTGGAAGTCAAGAAAAAGAAGAGCTTGCAAAGGCAGAGTGGATGTGAAATACCGAGGAAACTGTAAATGGGGGAAAAAAAAAACTGCACAACGGAAATTGAAAAAAATGGTCAAAAACAATCATCGTTTGTTTTTTGAGAAATCAATTCAGTACAGATTTAACAGCAAGTGTTAGACTGACTCTTTTTTTTTTTTTTTTAAAAACGTTTTTAATTCTGGATGAGACTTCAGTCTTAACGGTCAACATGTCAGTCCAAGTCAAAAGTGCTATAATTGCCAATAGTCCGCAATACATTCCATAAAACGTAGGGGTGGTAAAGCATAACCAGGAAGAAGACGTGTTCCATTCGCCCCGAAAACGTCATCAAGACGTGCAACGGCGGCACAGGGTTGTCAAAAAATGCAATGCCACTGTTGGACATTTAAGCTAAGTCTACTTTTTTTGCACGGTAAAGTTTTAAGTGTCATTTGTGACTGTAATTCTGTACTGTAATGCTTGAAAAAAGGTTTGCCAAGGTAATCCCTTGCCCCTGCGGTTCTATCAGCTATTTCCCATCTGAAGGATCGGACATTACGGGAGTTCAGCTTACGGTCGGGCCCGTCGCTCAGTATGCATTGAAACCCCTCCAAAATGAAATATCCCCAATGAAATATCCCAAGTTTAAAACGAGAAATATGCCGATCAATTCCGGTCTTTCTTCGAGAAGATTGTTTTCTCAGTAATGTGTTGACAGGAGACCTTCTGCCCAACCCTCCTCCTGAAAGACCCATTTTCATTCCATTTACCAATCCAAGCAATTACGGAATAATTGATTATACAGAATCATGATTACAATCACATGTATGAAATCGTTTCACATTGTTTGGTCTCTACCTGAGACCTGATCTTAGTACGAGGCTGAGGATGTGGTTGTTTATCCATCCCATTCCTGTCTGAGCCAATCATACACGTTGACCGTTCTGTGTTCCTGCATGTAAGCTGGAAACCATTATCTAACACAGGTGGGGTACACCTTGAGCCTGTTAGGTTACAAGTGAATAGGAAGAAAGGCTACAGGATTAGGATCCCTAATCAGCGATGCACCATTAAGCAGACCTTACAACACTTAGCAATCAGAGGAATTTGACTATCCTGCAACTTCCAGGCTACAAGCCCATATTTAAGCATGTCCATATGTCAAAGCCCAAAAAAAAAAAAGAATTATACAGTAGTAGGCTAGTATCAAATCGCTTTTCTGGAAAGTTCCAGTCGTGGAAAACTTGTATCTACACGCCACAGAAAAGAAATGTTAACAGGTTCACAGTGTTAGTTTCTAATCGAGACGTGTTCTTAGATCTCAGGAGTCTGGAAACACTTCCTTTCTGCATCGTTCTCTGAACGACGGACCCACAAATAACGATCGACCAGATAATCCACCCAGGCGTCAAAAGCAGAACTGTGTTCTGATCAAATAAGTAAAAACAATACAGATGTTTGAATATTACTGGCAGACATTTTTGTTATTTCAAACTCGTACCCTAACACTATTTTTACAGCATAAATATAATGTCCATTCCCATATATGTGCGTGAAGCAATAAAGCTATTTTCCTTATTATTAAAGTTACTACTATACTAAAATTCATACAACAGCTGTACACGACAAAAGTAAAGGCCCAGCATCTGGTGCAGAAAGTCTGACCCATATTTGGTGTGTTTGGACAAGGTCCAGATCAGATAATGTGCAATTACACTGACTATATTGTGGACTTTAAGTCAAATTTATTTCTATAGCGCTGTTTACAACGGAGCATTGTCTCAAAGCAGCTTTACAATATTATATGATCTTAAAAGGCCAATCCCAAATTGAGCAAGCCTAGGGCGACAGTGGAGAGGAAAAACTCTCTGAATAAAGAAGGACAAACCTTGGGAGGATCAAGACTCAAAAAGGGACCCGACCTCCTTGGGTGAAGACACGAGACTCCAGTTGGACTGGCAGGCCACAGACTTCAGACTTGATTTGTCTGCCAATGACTAAAGACATGGCTGGGACTCGCACCTCATACTTGTCCTGACCCAACAAGAACCTCGAACGCTCTACCAGGATTTGTACTCAGCTAAGACGACAGAGACCTGAGATTTGATTTGTGCTCACAGAACAGACTTGGGCTGTTTTAAAATGTAATATATTATTAAGACTTACTCAGTTTGAGGAAAGTCTATTAACGTCTACTTGGGATGTTTTGTTCAGGGGAAGCAGAAGCCCATCCTGAGGAATCTACGTAACAAACCTGCCTCTGGAGACCCACAGGCCTGGAGGGGGCGCTGCAGAGAGCTACTGGAGCTTATTTTTCAATGTGAAGACTCTGAGCCATTTCGTCAGCCTGTGGATCTTGAAGATTACCCGGTAACACACACACTCTCTGACACACGCGCACACTTACACACACACACACACACACACACACACACACACACACACACACACACACACACACACACACAGATATTACCATACCATTGTTTTAAGCATTTAGTACTAAAACTCTTAGCATGTCCTAAGTGGTGGTAGACACCTGAAGTTCAGTAGTTAAGGCTCTGGTCAGAGGGTTGTGGGTTCAGATCCCAGATTTCAAATCCACCAACCTGCTACTGCTGAATCTTTGAGGCTCTTAATCCTCCAGTGTTCAAACTAGAGATGCACCCATCAGTCGGCCACGACTACGACAGCGACATAAATACAGCCACACATGAACAGCACAGTGCTTTTACAAACTTTACTTCAGCATCCAGTTCATGTGTGTACATAGCTTTAAACACGGCCTAGCCAGACACCGGTTTGCTTATGAGACTGCGACTGATGCAGGTTCATGATGAGGAAGTGTTAGTTTTCAGTTGTGTTTTAAGTGCTACTTGGTCAGCTAAATAGTTTCTTGCTCTAACCTTCCCAATTAGCGTAAAGACAAGGAGATGTACCTAATAAAGTGGCCAGTGAGCATAGGTATACTAACCTGCTGTCTTTTAGGATTACCTGGAAATTGTGGAAACCCCAATGGATTTTGGGACAGTCCTGAACACTCTCCTGGCAGAAGAATACGAGTCTCCAATGGACTTGTGCAAAGACGTGCGTCTCATCTTCAGCAACTCCAAAGCCTACACTCCCAGCAAAAAGTCCAGAGTAAGAAAGCAAGATAAACATTTTAATGTTTACCAATTTTAGTAACACCTGCACTGTCCAGATCCTCTCTAGCTATTAAATGTGCCAAGGTTTGGACAATGTTTGTGAAATTAAAGCTTTTGTAGGTTTTTTTTTAAAGAATACAGCCTGTCTGTTAATACAGTGCTTACAAAAATAAGGGGATATTTTATGTGTGTGTGTGTATATATATATATGTGTGTGTGTCTGTGTGTGTGTCTGTGTGTGTGTCTGTGTGTGTGTATATATATATATATATGTGTGTGTGTGTGTGTGTGTGTGTGTATATATATGTGTGTGTGTATATATGTGTGTGTGTATATATATGTGTGTGTGTGTGTGTGTATATATATATGTGTGTGTGTGTGTGTGTGTGTGTATATATATATATGTGTGTGTGTGTTCAGGAGACGATGGAGCAGCAGTTACCAAACCCACAACTTCTTATTCCAGATTTCAGCAAACCAGAGGTCTGTAATTATTATTATTATTATTATTATTATTATTATTATTATTATTATTATTATAAAATTACAGTAATTATAAGACTGTCAGGTGATTATTAGTTGTTTTGTTATTGTTGTGTAGATGTAACATGAGGTTGTTGTGTGGTGGTCTGAATGTGTAGTTGAATGACTGGGTTGTTGTTTTTGTGTAGCTGAAGTTTTATTGTTTTATTGTGTGTTTGTTTTCGAGAAGTTTGATTGTGCAGTTTGTGTAACTGCGTCATTGCTTGTGTAGTTGTGTAATGGTTTGATTGTGTAGTAGTTGTAGTGCATTTGTTCTTTAGTCGTTATTTTATTGTGCAGTTTGTGTAACTGTGTATTTCTACACCGATTTGACACAAAATTGTGTCGTCGTTTGATTGTGTAGTTTTGTTGGTCATTGTTGTTTTGTAGTGGTGTTATTGTGTTGTAGTCTTTGTGTAGTTGTTGTTGTAGTTGTGTCGTTGTTTGTGCAGCTGTGGGATAGTGTAGTTGTTTCTGTTGTTGTATAGTTGTGTGGTTGTGTAGTTGTTTGTGTAATTGCATGATTGTATAGTTGTGTGTTTGTGTAACTGTGTGATTGTGCAGTTTCTGTTGTTGTAGCGCAGTTTTGTAGTTGTTTGTGTAGTCGTGTGTGTTTTTTGTGCTGTTGTGTAGTCGTGTAATCGTGTGTTTGTGTTGTTGTATAGTTGTTTCTGTTGTAGCCTAGTTCTGTAGCTGTTTGTGTAGTTGTGTATTCGTGTGTTTTTGTGTTGTTGTGTGATTGTGTAGTTGTGCACTTGTTTGTGTAGTTGTGTAATCGTGTTTGTGTTGTATAGTTGTTGCTGTTGTTGTAGCGTAGTTGTTTGTGTAGTTGTGTAATCGTGTGTGTTTGTGTTGTTGTATAGTTGTTGCTGTTGTTGTAGCGTAGTTGTGTAGCTGTGTAATCGTGTGTGTTTGTGTTGTTGTATAGTTGTTGCTGTTGTTGTAGCGTAGTTGTGTAGCTGTGTAATCGTG
>JAUZST010096130.1:0-18931 GCA_034779995.1 Parotocinclus haroldoi
TTTTTTTTTTTTTTTTTTTTTTATTATTATTATTATTATTATTATTATTTATTTTTTATCTTTGATGGTGAACAGTTATAAGGTAATTTAAAAGTAATGGGGTTTTATGTTGCAGGTATTCAAGTCAGCTGACACACATGGAACTTATTTCATTTTTGTAGGGGGATTGAAAACAAATTGAGCAGTCTTAAATGTCCTTAGTACTTATAAAATCCACAAGAGACCTTTCCTTTGAGCCTTTCCCTGGTTCCTCCTCTTGAACCCAGTTTCATTCACAGGGTTAAACAGATTTGAATATTTTTCGCACCTGGAAGTATTCAGGTTGTAGAAACCTATACCTGTTTACGTTTAGCTGTACATTTAATTGACTAACACCACAGCAATGAGTAACCCATCATAACCCCCATCTTGTTACAATCCCTTGAACTTTGTCTCCTTGTGGTTGAGAAAGTGGAGCCATGTGGTTCAGGTCAGTGTGGGAGAAAATGTGCTGGTTAACTATGGTTTGCTGGAACAGAAATGAGGCATGTTGACCATAAATGGGGTTGATAATTTTACATTTGGCAATTCAGCACTATTGCAGATAGTGTTGCAATAATGGTACATAAGTGTCATCAGTGATCAAGCTTGGCCATCAGAAGTTAATTAGGACAGGTGTAAAGAGGCAGGGGAAAAAGCTGTTTTCTGGGATGCTAATGATGCAGAACAGGCTGGCACAGCATCTCAGGTGACCCTAGGGCCCCTTCACCCTTTCTTGGAAACCAGAACATGACTTCCCCTGGCCACATGGAACTATTCTTACCCTAATCACCATTTTAGTGCCATACTTTAAATCCCAATTGGCTGAATAAATTAGGTGTAATGGATCCAATGTCCATATACACAAGTAGACCGGTATGACTGGTTACCTCAAGAAATTGCCTTCAGAAAAGTATGCTAATAAGGCACAAACCACAGATCTCACATTATCCACACACATATTAGTAAGACCCCTTGTGATACCTGCTTTAAACACATAATTTTAGAAGTACTCACTCCAAAACATTGAAGTGAGCATTGTATGCTGACTAATTTAAAAGATATAGTGAGTCAGCACATTGGTTTTTTTTAAATTTATTTTAACTATCACACTATGAGCCCTTGTGAAGCTATTGTGTGGGATATCTAAGCTTCTCACTACTACTAATAATTTGTGAGCTGAAAAATAGAAGGAAGGCATATTTTGGTTGCAGAAAACTTTTGTCTTTTTTGAGTGACAGCAAGCTCTGTATTACATTTGCGATAGGAATCGTGGCCTTTTGAGAGATGCTTGTCAAAAGCCTGCTGTGCTTTACATGAGGAGGAAAAACACTGAGAGAGAACAATTACCAGCTTTTCTATCTGTGAAGCCCTTCTCCCCTTCATGACACAATGCCAGTGCTCACGATGCTGAATGAGCACGGCATGATGATCATCCCAAGATCCTGTACAAAGCAGATGTCGTTGGTGTTTCCTCAAACTAGAAAAGCAGGCTTGGCTTTATTCACTGTGCTCCTTTGTGTTTGACATGCATGCTGTGTCTGCGATCCAGTGAAACAAGCGTGTTTCTAGGTTTTTCCAATTATGCAGGATTTAGAGTATTTAGATTAAACCTGTTCATCCTGCCAGCATATGAGTAGCAGTATTGTTTCGATCCAATGTTTCTTTCTGCATTTTGAGTGCTTACTGTTGCTATTCATTGTCTGTGAGAAAAAAAAAATCTCTCTTTTCTGAACACTTTATTGTCAAATACAATGCTTTGGTAATCAACAGTGATGGTGAGAACAGTGTTTTTTGGAGGTGGCTGTTTAGAGACTGTGGAAGTACAGAGGTAAAAGTACTGGACTCTGGAGCAGAATGTTCCAGGGTTCAAGCCCCAACAGTGCCGCTGTCGGGGACTTGCACAAGGCCCTTAACCCACAGCGGTTTGTTTTGTATGTTGTTAAATTTATTTGGTTGTCAGTCTTCAAGGCTATACAAAAAGAATGCTCTGCGTATTCAGGAAATTTCTCAAAGTACATTGAAATGCACATGATGATCATGGTGATGGAAAGTTGGAGTTTTCCTCACTGTTTTCACAGATGTATTAATTTGGCATACCTAATCTTTTAATGAATATATCCACAAATAAAAACTGAAATTCAATCAGATTCATTGTTTATAGTGTCTGATACTGGGCTTTTAAAGAGAGTCTCAGCAATTATGGCTGCCAGAAAAATATTAGCAGACCAATGCACATATTTTCCCTATGGAGAATACAGTGTCCTTGGCAAGATTCTTGAAACATTTGTAGCATTTGTAGCAATACATTGATTGACACCATTTTATCTAAAGCTCCTCAAGTCAATAGCCACCTTTGCTTTCTACTTTCACTGTTTGCAGGTGCAGTATGAGATGTTTTTTTTTTTTTTTTTTTTTATATTAAATATCCGTTCATGTATGCACTCTTACAACCCTTTCATGTGTGAAAAACACTGTTTTTCAGCAAATATATATATATATATATGGATATGACACAAATCCCACATTACATAGTTCTTATGGGGTCAGGAGCCATTTTGGTACATTCTAAAACATTTTAGCTAGCTCTGTCTCCATTTCACCCTGCATAAACGGTCTGTTAGTGGGTGATAGACCAGTTTAGTGAGAATAGCTATTGCTAGTGGAACTGAGAGTAAAATAATCTGTGCTCTAGCTCTTATTTGACTAATCATTTGTAGTGCAGGTTTACTTGATTAAATTATCAACAACATCAAGAACAGCATGTTAAGCTGCTACTGCTTGTAAAGGAATTATAACAGTAGCAGTTTCATACACAGCATAAATCAATGTCTGCCGTTTAACCTTATACTCATATGATGCAAAAGTATTCTTTAAGGAGAGAAAGCTGGTAATAGATTTCCAATTGTTTTGTTTGTTTGGATTTCTAGGGCTGATAGAATGTGGCCTATTTTGCTTCATGTCTTTCCACCCAGAGCTCCTCTGTGAACTCAGGGGCCACCTCTGGGCATGCTCCATTTAGATGTCTGAAAATCAGCCTTTGCTGAAATAGAAGGAAAAGCAGTTAACGGGGGAAACACAGAGAACCACATGGTTCATTGATGGATATGAAAACATCTTTATTTAAAAACAATCGCACCATATGCTTGATGGTGCTGTGTAAATATATTGACTTCTTTATAAATATATGTGCTGTATTCAAGGCAGTATTTGAGAGTCTTGAGCTCTTTGTAGTTTTCTAGGGTGAACATTGGCCGTAACAGGAAAAAAAAGTTTAATGTTAATGTTTCATGAAAATGGCAATAAAATATGCCTGCATCTCAAATGGAACATTACCATGATAAATATGATGCACATAATAGATTATGTTATTGTAGATGCACTATTTATATCAACCCAATTTTTCAAGATGGTGATTTGCAGCAGAAGGATGACAGTCACAATCCTACAAAAATGCAAATATATATTTGAGCTTGTATTTAAAATATTAACATGAGTACATTTTGTCTGTTGTACATTGTATAAGGCTTATAGCAGTAGTGTGAACTACCAAAGAACGCAATCTTCACCACACCTTTATTTTTCAAAACAATTAATTGTCTTCTAAATAATCATGAGATGTCTAGTCCAACTATATGCTGTTTTGGGTGAACATTTATAAGTCAGACATTGCTTGACATAATGAAATACTGAAGTCTCACTTCATTAAGTAATCCTGATGTTTAAGAAGGACCTGTGTTAGCCTTAGATAGAAGAATGATGGTTGAATCTACAGCCTTGGAGGCTGTGTGGAATTTTCTACATTAACAGCCCTTCTGTTTGACATAACAGGCGTCATGGGTGGAATGGCACTTCTATCAGTTCTGTCAACAAACAGAAAAAATATGCCTGGCTGCGCTGCTTTGATTAGAAGCTTTTTGTCATCCATGGCATGTATATTAATATATTTATATATAATTTGCATGTTAATTATATTTGGCTGCATAATGGTGCTCCATTATGCTGTACATATCAATGAGTTTTTGTCAAATGGATCAGTGGTGATGTGTGGTTCTTACTCTTTCTTGAGTGGCACACTCTGTTAAACCTTTTGTATATGTGTATTTTTTTCTTTGTTTTGTGAACTTGGGTGAGCCATTGTGTTAACTATAAAAATTACCCTAGTCAACAGGTGGCACGTGGTGTTTGACATCTATTACACTTGCTATGAAGTCTTTATCCACCATGTGAATTTCTTTCCAACTGGTTCTGATCAACATTCAGCACAACTGCTTAAGTGCACTTACTGTTGTACATGAGGGCCACACCACATGCTGCTCACAGGTGTATAATGTTGGATTATTTCAGTGAATCTTTGAATAAATTGCTAAATTTATTTTTGCATTGGTGCTTATTTAGCTGGTGGACTGACTGGATCTTCTTGTTCAAGTGCATTATTGTATACCAAATAAAGGTGTAGAACTTCTATAGGGTTACCCCTTAGCAAATAAGATGCAAAGTGAAGATGAACAGGCTGCAGATGTTAAATATTTGCGAATGCCATTATATGGCTACTTTCTCATTTCATGAGCTAGAAAAGGAACTCCCCCAAACAAACACTCTGTATGCTTAAAATCAGGTTGACACAACACGTAGAAAGTATGCATAGCAATCAGTTGTTAAATTTTCTCCCATCTGCATGGACCACCCTGCCATCCCAGAGAAATCCAACACAAACATGCATAGAAAAACACTATATCCACTTGTTGCAAAATAATAGTCTTGCTCACACTTATTGTTCCCTCAGCCAGCTCTGTTGAGCAGATTGTGCTTCTGTAAGGCATTGGTTGGACTAGCAAACGCTGCACATTAAGTGTGAAGACATTAAGCATAAAGAGGGCAGTCATATGCATTTTGTTGTCATTCCTCCTTCATGTTTTTTTGTAAGTTATTACAGTTCACCAAAACTATTAACACTTCATTGATGAAATGTAGAGAAGTACACTTACACCTTGACAAAGGCAAGTGAACAGATTGTTAGGAATAATAGAAGAGTTAAATACCTTAAACAGAGTATACTTCAGGGGTGGATAACAGCCATAAAGTGCTTGTGGGTTTTTTTTAGGTTTCTATTCCAACCATGCAGTAACTATACCACTTTCCACTTGTTTATTTAGTTTATTAGATGGAATAAAACCTGTTTTCTCACCTCAATGTACAACCCCAAATCTGAAAATATTTGTACGGTTTCTTACTTTTACTTTGACATTTATTTCATTGCCGACAGTAAGAACTGAAGATACTTCATATTTTATCTCGTCAACTTAATTTCATTTAGTAATAAACATCTAGGTTTGCATTTCATGACTAAAATGCAATCAAAGTGAAATTGGAAATGTTTATCTTTACCACTTTGTAATTTTGCCATTCCATCTCACAACACTTTTGTTACTGAGCGATTTAGTGCGTCCTTCAGTTGGTGAGGGAGGTGTTGCAGGTCTGAAATGCAGGAATGGCTGTTTATTAACAAATAAATTAAATAGACCACAAAACAGTATGAAATATCTCAATACAAGCATGGACATTGATAAAATGGGGATCGGGTAAATGATATAATGATCAAAGCAATAGTTTATTGTCAAGGCATTTAGTCTGTTTTAACACTATCCCAAACAGTTTCAACATGCAGGTAATTTGTACAAAATTTGTAAAAGTCTGTGATTTCAAAACTTTGTTTTTTAATTACTTAAATTAGTGCTTTAAGGCATTGTACTGTAGTTTAAAGAGGCTTCCATACAACAACTGAATAGTTAACAAGTCATTAAGCCAATTAAAACTGAAGGGGAAAAATTCATAATATTCATATAGTACATCTTAAATTCACAGCCTGTGGTTTAAAAAAACTGTCCTTGCCTTACTTTATGGGTTTTTTCTGCGTTCTCTCTTTCTCACCCCTAGGTAACTCCAGTCGAGACGTTGGGCCTAATCTGGGTCTGAAGAAGTCAAGCTCTTTAGAGAGTCTTCAGACAGCTGTGGCTGAGGTGACTATCAATGGGGACGTCCCCTTCCACAGACCTCGACCCAGAATAATCCGGGGCCGTGGCTGCAACGACAGCTTCCGTGCTGCTATAGACAAATCCTATGATAGGCCTGGTGTTACCATGGTGGATGATGAGGAGGAGGATGAAGGCATGGAAACATGTAAGTGCAGAGACAGCGAAGGTTGAGGACCAAACACGCATTCTGACATTTTATTCCTTCTTAATAGCAAGACATGCCATCTGTTTCATAACCATAAATGTTGTTTAACCTCGTAATTATCTCACATTGCATCTCTAAAATAAATTCACTCTCAGTGGTCCCCATATGCCATGGGCTTAGGCAGTTGGGATACATGATATTGTAATAATGCTAAATAAAGGTGTTTATTTTTGTTGCTTTATTTTATGCATAGGGTTTTCTGAAAAAAATAGCTTGGGATACTGAGCAATTATTTTCCCATATCGCTTAAGTCTGCTTAGGCAATATGAATTTCAGCCAGATTGCAATTCCATTAAATCATTGCAGAAGTGTGAGACATTTTTCCCAGTGTATCTAGGTCACACTTCCCCTTACTGAAAACCCTACCCCCAAACAAGAGGTGCATGACCAATCAGCATTCACGTTACTCTCCTTATTACTATTATTATTAACCTCATTCATGTGAGCTTCCACACATCCCTGCAGGCTGTTTTCTGTCCACTGGGCTTTACTCATTCCCATCCACTTAATGCTTTCAGACTTGGAGTAGTAAAGCCTTTGTCCTGTTTACTGGCAGAAATAATTTGTCCTTCATCTCTCTTTCCAGCCCTATTTGAATACAACATGCTTCATTTATTACTTGTGTCTTTAGTTTTGATGAATAAAGTTATTTATATGCTTGATATTGCTCACTAATTGCATGGCAATTGGCCTCAAAAATAAACATTGTGCTTCTAAACAAACTCACACGTAAGAAGTGGGGAGTCCAAACTCATATGGTTGGTCCTTTATCTTTATAGTAACTGTACCTAACTTGGTGTACTACGCTATATTTATACTTAATGACAAATTAAGCGCACCCAGAAAGAAATGTCAGATTGCTGCAAAACTGTTCATGTAGTTAGGTCTCTGGCAGATAAGGTCTGTTTGGGTTGAAAAGTGCTTCCCCTGCTGCCCTGTAAAAAGTATCTCAGAGATTACTTTTGGGTAATGTATCTCTTGGTGAGAGATCAGCAGTGTTGGGGAAGTTACTCAAAAACAGTAATATATTACTGATTACTCATTACTTTCTGGAAAATGTAATCTCATTCCTCATTACATTACATTCTAAAATCTATGAGATTTAAACTATACTCGAATTAAACCCTCATACAAATCTGGAAAATACAAAAAAATCTAGACAGTAGGATTTATGTTTTATTTTGGTTAATTAAGGAACCAAATTTAGCAGCAGGTGCAGTATTAAACATTTCTAAAAATGAATTTAACTATTCTTAAATCTTTCTGTACAAGTACACATTTTTAAACGACATAACACTATAGTCCAATATTTTTTTTCTTTTGGCTTGGACATAACTTACACTTCACACTAATGTTTTTCTCTCTGCGTTCAGCAAATTCAAAATAGTTATAATATCTCCATTTGTGGAAGCAGCCAGCCTCATCCTCTTCTATCGTAGCTACTCTGTGTTCGCGCCAGTGTTGCCAAATCCTCAGTTAGGAAAGTCGCTAAAAGAAGCAAAATCATCGCCTAAATTGCATAAGGATAAATTTGCGTTTAGGAGAGCAATAACATCGTGGGAGAGACAAAAATTAAGTAAAAACACCCTAATCATGTTTAAAACTACAAATCAAAATTCTTGTATTGATCCTTGGTTTATTGGTGTGAATCTCCTGCTCTGATTGCAGATACTGTACTGTGAGAGTAGTAATTGCAGAACGATGTGCGCGTTCATGTCCGAGTCTCAAAAAGTCGCTATAGGGGTCTGAAAAGTCGCTAAATATAGCGACCATGTCGCTAAGTTGGCAACACTGTGTGCACGTCACAGTCAGTCACGTGACCAACTGACGAGACAGCTGTTTCAGGAAGTGAGTACCTGCACAAATTACACAGAAGACTGCTTATACTTTTTAAAAAATAATACCTTTAATAGAAAAACATGAGTAACGCAAGTAACATACGTTTTTTTATTAAGTTAGTAATTGTAATGTGATTACTAAATATTTAACAGTAATGCTTTACATTACTGCATTACAGAGAAAAGTCCAACACTGGAGATCAGTGACTGCTAGACAGTGTGCCCAGTTGACAGGCTTTGAGAGGGGGCTCAACACTGGACTGAGAGAAGCAGGATGGTGATTTGATGAATTGGCTGTCTTCTCACCCAGTTGTTAGTGCAGCAGAGTTAGGGAGCAGTGCTTCTTGCATGCACAAATGGTCAACAGGTTCCAGATGGCCCAGACAACCAACAAGTAGGAAACTTGTTGCCACAGTATCCTTTATATGTCCTTCTACTTAGCGATTAATTTAGTTAATCCATGTAGGCCTCGTTGTGAGCAGTTCAGTCCTGCCTTTGCCATGGAGTGACACACTGCTCCACCTGCTGGTGTAATGATCTGGGAAGAAATCAGATACCATAGTTGGTCACCCTAATAGTGGTAGGAGGGTCCGTAATGGCTTAATAATATGTTCAGGATATATGCTGTGCACACATATTGCTGCTCATGGCAGGGCTTTCAACTTGCATTTTTCAGCAGGATAATGCTCACCCACACACAGCAATGGATTTCCCAGAAATGTCACCACCAGATTGTACCTTCCTTTGTTTGCTTTGGCCCTGTAAATGTGCGTACTGCGATAAATCTGGCAATCTGGGATGCCAACCTCAGCAACCTACAAGTGTGCAGGAACTTCAGGCCACAGCATCTACAGAACTTGTATGCCTCTATTCAAGTAATATCTCATCTTGTATCCAGGCTAGAAGTGGCTTAAGGGGGTAATTCAATTTTGCCTGTAGAGTTTTTCCCAGTTGTCAAAGCCTTTTGCCCTAATATTGTAATAATTTACATATCATTATTACATTCACACATAACATTTAATTCAGTCATTTTAATGCATTTTTCTATTGGGGATTTCTTGCATGCCACAATACTGTAACTCACAATTTGTCTGAATACTTTTCCAAACCTGGTGTTAATTATATGTTCATGTATTCCAAGCAGCATTTGTTTTTCTGTCTGACAGAAGAACACTTGACTGGTAATCACCTCTGACCAGATTTGATTTTGGGGGTGGCGAACCTTTTAGTGTTAGTGATAGAGTTACTGTTTTGAACACAGTACACTTACTGTCCAATTTTCATGTATAAGCTCCACCAAAATTATTGAAACACTGAGCCAATCCCCCTTTATTTTTGCTCTAGACTGAAAAGATTTGGATATGCTGTTAAAATATAAATATGAGACCAAAGATCAACATTTAGCTTTTATTTTCAGGTATTTACATCATGACACAGTTCATAAGATAGCACATTTTGTCTGAACCCACCCATTTTACTTGTGAGCAAAAGTATTGGAACATGCGACTGTGAGGTGTGTTTTGTTGTTCTGTTACATTGATTAAGTTTTAGTTTCACCTGTGCAGACTGTGTATTTATAGTTAGGTCAGTAACCAACATAACAACCAGGGAGCTGTCTACGTGAGAAAATTAGCAATTGAGAAGATGGAAATCAGTCAGAGACATTGCATAAATATTGGCCATAGCCAGTTCAACCATTTGGAAAGTCATCACTGGTGTGTACTAAGTAACAGATATCAAACAGGTAGACCAGAGAAAACAACAGCATTTAATGACAGAATCATTGTCCATGCTACAAAGAAAGACGCTAAAACAACTGTTAGTGACATCAGCAACAACTTCCAGAGGACAGGAGTGAAGGTGTCACAATCCATTGTTCGCAGAAGACTTCATGAACAAAAGTACAGAGGCTTCTATATTATAATAAATTATGATCATATCGCCATAATAAATATAAAAAATAAAATATAGATATAATATTAATAGTTGTGTTTGTGTTTACTTTAATCTGTTTTAAGTTTATCTGTGGCTTACTTCTTGCTCAAAATAAAAATGTGTGGGTTCAGACAAAAGGTGCTATCTTCTGAACAGTGTACTAGATCCAAATAAAAGCTAAAAATCTGAATTTTGTTTCTCATATTCATTTTTGTGTCAAACCCAAATGTGTTCAGTCTAGAGGAAAAATAAAGGGATTGTCCTCATTGTTCCAGTACTTTTAGAGAGAAGTGTAGGTATGTATGCATAGTGATGTGGCTCGTGTATTTAAAATTTCTTACACATTTGCAGTACAATTTAAAATATAAGTACTTATTAATATATGTTTTTACATTTGGTCAGACAGTTAAAATTGTTTCTTATTGAATCTAAACATACATTACTATACATTATACAATAGTACTTTAAGTTAATTTTATTTTGTTTTGCTTGTGTCAAGTTAATACATTTGGCTTTAGGTCAGAGTGACATTACACATTGTTATGTATATAGTTACATTTCAGAAACTTGAGAACCAGCACTTCTAATAGCAAGAATTCTGGCTATTACTGCATTATGGGCTATATCAGTGCATAATGTTCACACAACAATTTACACAGTGACTCAGACACATGTGGTGTGGATGAAGGCAAATAAACACATTCTAAAAACATTGTTGATTCTGAAACAGCCATTAACAAATCTTTGCACCCTTCCACAATGTTTGTCTGATATGGTGTTTTATTACTCACAGCCATGCTTTGGTGGCTGTCAAACAAACAAAGCAGGGTACAAACTGTGCTTTGCCAATGGACCTACCATGTTCTCCATTAAAAGATTTAATTTAACAGGGTACAGACATTTTAAAGAGGCAAATCATTTACCTAAGCTGCTTTGTTCTGGTATGCTGTGTCTGCGTGGTACTAAATACTGTCTTATCTCTCTCAGAGATTTGGAGGGTAGGATGTGCCACAAAGGTATATTGCATTTCTCCTTTCCTGATATTCAAATAAGTCAAATACGGTTTTCAATTTAGATAAAAGCAACCTGCTGGTGACTGTCCCTGAGGTTAATAGTCAGAGTTGACAGATAAGGGCAGGCATTCTTTTCTTCACACTGACTTTTATTTACATAAAATTCCCCATCATCTGGGGAAAATGTGTCAGCAGCTGATATCCTGCCGAGAAAAAAAAGACTTGAGCTTTGCTTTCCCTTGTCTGCATTTCTGGGATAGCAAACTGCAGTGGTCGATTTCAGGACATATTTCAATTTCACCAGTCCATCAAAAATCACTTGAAGAGGGAAATGAACACCCTGTCATATCTAAAGGAGATTAATGAATCCTTTCGATTGGGGTGCCAAAGCATTTATTTCTCTTCCGTGCAGCTGAAATTGTTTTTAATTATCCTTATTTGTGTTTTTTTAGGTTGTAGTTACACCACATGCTCAGAATGGCAGTTTAGTGTGCTGTGAATCACTATTGATCTTGGATCTGTATTGACTCTTGTTTTGGCATCATGCATCTCTTTATAAGGCTAATGATCAATGTTTGTGATAACGAAGAGTCCAGTTTTAATCTCTCCATATTCTCTTAGTTCTTTTATTCTTGCTTCCATTAAGAAAGACCAGATTGAGTTTTTGTGGGTGTGTGGTAATGACAAACTGACTGCTTGCCTACATGTACACCCAGGCACTCATCTGGCTCCCAGGAGGCCTGGGGAATTACCATCTTCTGTGTGTTATCTGAGACGGCATCATTAGCCACTGAGGAAATTAGCACTATCCTCTAATCTTGCAGCCCAATTTTAATTGCCAGATGCAGCTTATTCTCACAGCGACACAGCTTTGCACTTAGTAGGCCGATAATCTGCCTCACATGGATGTAGCTAAAGTAGCGATATAACAGATATGAAGTGTAATGTAGTTCATGTCATCATTTTTACAAAGTACTTTACAGAGAGAAAAAACTGTCGTTTAAATAATGTAAACTGTCCGAAAGAAAAATTAGAAATACTTCCAGGGAAGGAACCAAATGGTATCGCTGTTAGATTAAACACAGTCATGGCATTGTAATGTAGTATCACTTTTTTTTCTTCTATATTTTAAAGTTGTATTAATTGATACCCTTTAATCACACATTTAACAGATGCATTATAATTATGAGATTGCTACTCTTGCGTATGCTAAATGCTATGCTTAGCATAATTAGCAGCTCCAAATATCCCCCTTCATAGCCCTTTCACAGCTAAATTTACAGTTAGTGACAGATTAATTACAGAAGATGTGGAAGACTATCCAGAATACATATTCAATTATAATCAGGTTGATGCTGAAATGAAAATTAGCTTTGTCATTTCCCATTTCATTTGTAAGTAAAGTGATACTTGATGTCACATATGATTTGGACTAAAAGAGAAAAAAATGGGACTTTTCTGTATTAAAAATAAACACAAATCTAAATTTAAATTTGGAAAGCATGGTCTGTATTTACACATTGGACCTCCTCATCCCTAATGCATCCCAAACTCCATCTCCCATGCTCACCAGCTCAGCGCCCTCCCTCATTCTAATTCAACTTTGTTTAAAATCCTTGCACCTGTCCCTTATTACCCTGCTCATTAGCTCACCTCCATTTCTACAGCATTTCTCCAGTCTACTTCGTAGTGGCATTTAGCAGTGTAGAACTGTCAGTGTTGAGCTCTCTTAAACAATTTACCTAGTAAACCAAAACTTAATTACCAAGAAACTAGCAGAACCCAATTGTTAATACTGCTTACCACCCAAACACAAATCAGTATTAGTAACAGCTATGATAATAGAATCTTTGTCACTATGATCATTGACAATGACATTTTGCAAGGCATCTCTTTAATAAAGGTAATAAATAAATAGATGAAGTAATGGTGTAGCAATGGTAGCATGACAGTTATAAACATTAAATAACAGATTAGAAATAGGTAAACATAGTGTACATTCAGACTTTTTAAATGAGCGCTGAACTGGAAATTCTGACACTGAAACTGTTAACTTTTTAAGTAAAGTTTTGAACCCCGATTTTTCTTCTGAATGGTTTAGAAGTGATGAAGCATTTGTGTTTGAATCAGTGCCATCAGACACTGAATTGCTTAGTGTTTGGGAAAATAGCAGCCAGCAGGGAGAATTTGAGTGGTTTTTTGATTTTCTGAATTGATTATGGAGAACTAAGTTGTTTTTTTTTCCATTTTCATTTGCTGTCTTAGTGGAGGAGGACACAGAGGAGAGCTCACGCTCTGGTCGTGACTCCATCTCCACTGCCAATGACATCATGCTTCCAACTGGGGTGTCAGGCCACCGTGAGGACCAAATGAATGGTGGACGGATGAAAGGTGAACGGAAGAAGAAGAAAGAAGGGAAAGAGAAAAAGGAGAAATCTCGAAAAGGCATGCTAAAAGGCCTTGGTGACATGTTCAGGTATGCTAATCTCAAACGTATTTGTTATTAGTGTGGTGCGATTCAAGGTTTCTCAACTGCTGGTCCATAGACCTCAAGTGAGCCATGAAACACAAACTGTAATAAACACCTACAAACCTAGTTTCGGTTTATATTGTAATGTTTTCCCCGAACAGTGGGGTATCTCAGGGCAGTCTGAACAGGAACACTGCAAAATCAGGAAATGTGTTTTATTTATTTCATACACAGACAAGACAGAGATATGCTACCACAAGATTACAACATAAAACCCATTTTTTGCAGCTTTTGTGTTCAGTAATGTCTTAGGGAGCAGTTCATGGCTAAAATATCTTAAAGCTGCATTAATTCCAGCTAGATGCATTATTTCCCTCTGTGGAACCATATAAACATTTCAAATACGGGTAAATGCTGACTTCAGAATTTGCCTTTTCTCTGTTGGTGTTGTTGACCTAGATTGTTCCACCTTGTTTTTGTTTTTTCTATAACTGGTGGATTAATCCCTATGAAACCAGTTATATGGTTAAATGTTTAACAGAATCGGACTGAGGTAAAGGGAAGGGATGATACATACAGATTAACATATAGCCTTGAAGAATGCACAAAAGCTACTTACTACTAACATTTGAAATTCAACTGGCAAAAACAATAAACAGGGTCAGAAACGGCAGTGGTTCACACTAGAATCACAAGTATCAAATATAATATCACGTAAGTGAACATGAGCCAAAGTGACACAAGTCTGTGTCCACTGTCAACTCAAAAAAGTCAGAGCAAAAGCATTCTCAAATCGCAAAACGATTTTCAAATGCGAGTTTCAAAGCAAGTTCTAGCACATTTCAATCAACTGCAAAGCATGGAGGAGAAGCACCATTGATGTCGTGTGCACCTTCAGAACACAGAAGCAGCACATGTAACGGCCTATAATATGCTCAAGTATATGACATGCAACAGAAAGAGATTAAACAAAACTACAATAATTTTACAATCTGCAGCATGGATCATAACAACCAAGTACCTGGCAGCCACTGTTAGGTCCTAGCAGCCACTGTTAGGCACTGTATGGCCTTTAACCCAGAAGTGCTTAGATTGCATTATGTACGATTGCATCAGATTGTATAAGTCAATGAAATGTCAACTAAGGTAAACACTGAGCACTTCTGTAAGTTTGGCTGGATAAGGTTTCTCTGCTAAATGCTATTAATGTAATTTGGGAACAGAAGGTAGTGTTGGTGCTGCACAGCTCCAGGGACCCAGGTTCCAAATACTTTGTGTTGTTATTGTGATTGTGCCCCCCATGTGCCCAGTATTTCCTAGATCTTAATAACACCATTTTTAACTCACAGAATAAAGAATCAATATCTGCCATCTGGATTGTTTCACTAAACAACAGTATCTGTTACATTGGATGAAGAAATGTAACACAATAAACAGGACAAGTCATAGGCGCCCCTGTCACCAATGAGTAAAAGTACTCTATTTTATAGTCTATCTCTCACAGACATGTCGGTGAAAAGCTCTGTATTTTTATTAGTAGTGGATGTTCTTGATTCCAGTTTACTGATGGCCATTTAGCTTCATAAACCAGCACTTGGTGTCTCTACCATTAATAACATATTCTATAGTGAAAATAAGTTATTTAGCAGTGACCTTTACATGGGCTGAATATCTGAATACTACTATACTGTATTGCGTGCCAATGTCTTCACCGGTTGGTATACAAACTCACTGGAGATCCACACAGTTTCCATTCAGATTCTCTTAGGAATCTAAACCAATACTCCATATGAACCACATCACCAAATACGTTCTTAGACAATCATCTGAATATAGCCAATTTTTTTTTTTTTTGAAGGAACAGATTTGCATGGCCTCTCAAGTTTTGAGCTCATTTAAAAGAGAATTTTATTCATCATGTGCAAAGCGCATCAAAGACAGTCGTACATTGACATGCTTTTGGTGTGGCTCAGGTTAAATTTGAAGAAATTCTACAAGGCAGTCTTAATTCTTAATTTGATCCCAGGGTGGAGTGGTTCTTTACTGTATGGAGTCTGCATGTTCTTCTCATGTCTGCATGGGTTTAGTCTGGAACCACTGTGTGGTTCGGAGACATGCATTAGGTTAATTGATTACATTCAAACTGTCCCAAACTAAGTGTCGGTATGACTAGTCTTAATTTGGCCCTGTGTAAAGATAGAAGTACCTTTTGCATGTCACTGAAATAGCCATTGATGCTGATAGGGGGTAAAATAAACAAACAAACATGCACAACTTTGTGCTGTGACTTATGCAGATCTTGACTCACTGAAATTACTTGTTTTACTTCAATGTTTGCAGAGATCAAATGTAAATGTGACATTTCTGAAAATGACAAATATAAGTTGCTCAGATATTCAGAAGTCATGTATACCCAAGTTTTTGCGCTTCTGAACACAAATTGTGTTGAAAGCTTATCTCAGTGACCTTGTGTGCAGCTATCATTTGTCAGTATCATAACTCATTTTAAGTCCGACTTTTCTTGCACATGGTTACCATTTTGTTCACATGAAAGAGATTTATATATGCACACCCTCACTTGAGCCCAGAATACAACTCCCTCTGTAGTGCTAAGTGTGAGAGAGAGGGCTTGCTTTCTGTTTAAAGGTGTGTTCAACACTGCTTCTGTTAAGCTAATTAAATACAGTCTGCTGCTAATTATTTTGATTTGGTGCTCATTTGAATGTGGGATAAATTAACGGTGCTCTTATCAGTGCAGTAAGTTGTTTCACAGTGGATTAGTTGGGTAGCAGCTACAGCACATAGCGCCCTAACGAACAATAAGGATGACAAGTGTTTCCTGGTCATGTTTTCAGGACTCAGAGAAGTCGCTTATCACAGCCCCTAATTTGTGCTTTGCTTCTCATTTGTGTCCTGTGGAGCAAGGCATTCTGTAATTATAAAGGCACAATCTTACCCCTGCGCATGGGCGCGCACACGCACTCTCTCACACACTCAGTTTTTGCTTGGTAAAAATGAGTGAGGCTTGCTTCCCTCCAAGCTGAAGAATTGTGAGAGTCTTCCCTCAGGGACAGTGGGTGGTTTGGCCCAGCTCCTTGTGCATCATTTCTCTTCATTAGAGCAGAGTGGCGGCACCATTTATGGAAATAAGAGGTAGTGGGGGTGATCCCTCCACCTGAGACCTACTCTTCCACCTGTTTTCTTTCAGTTTACACACAAATGGATCTGCCTTTCTTATTTTCTTTTAACTTTTTAAATTTTATTTACATTTTTATTTTCTCCTTATTTTGCTGGTTCTTTGTTTGCTTCTTTATTTCTTTATGTATATTCTTTTATTTCTTTCTTTAGTTTCTTGTCTGTTCTTTTTTCCTCCATTCTTTCTTATCCTTTGTGTTTATCTTTTGTCTTTCATGTCTTCCTTTTTGCATTGCACTCTTCAATAACCTTAAGTTTTACTTAAACTACATTAAAGCTGAAACGTGTAAATATTTTTAAAAAAAATTGTAGTATTTAATTTTTCATTTACATTATCGTTTTGTCATTCTTTCTTTTTTGTCTTTCTTTCTTTCTTTCTTTCTTTCTTTCTTTCTTTCTTTCTTTCTTCTCACACATTATTATTTGTAATTCCCATGGATAACTTACACATCTGATTTACTGAATCATCTGGTCTTAATTTATTTATTTCTTCTATTGTTTGATTATACATACATACACTCATATATTCATATAAACACACACTATGAGACTTTGGTGTCAATCTGTAATTTGAATTGATCTGAAGGCCTTGATAAACATGCACTGATGCGCTCTCAGCACAGAGTTTAATGTTTGATTTTACAAAAGAAAGAATTTAGCTTAAGCAAGAGAGAGAGAGAGGGATAAAAGGATGGAATGAAAATTAAATATGGACAAAGAAACTGAATGCATAGCTTTGTGTGGACATATTTGGATAGATGAGATGGGAATGGGAGACGATGAGTAGTTGAGCAGAAAAGAAACTGTAAAGTGAAGTAAGAAAAATGTGACCGTGTTTATTGAACAATCAATAGAGCTGATTACATATGTAATAGAATACCTTGACTGGCTGGATACTAGGGTGTAATGGGGAAGATCAGAACAGTATAGAAGTCAGCTTCTGAACAATACTGTTATTACTGTCTTTTTTATTATTTTTATTGTATGCATTGGCAGGTGTATTAGACCTCTGTGTATATTTAGCCATTTATTACGTCTACATTTAAAATAGGACAATAATCACAGACACAATTTATCACAGCTGTATATAGTAAAAAACAAAAAATGCAAAACCATTGTTTAAAAAATGTTAACTAACTCTCTGTTAGAGTGCATGCCATTACTGAATGCATATGACCTGCACTCATCGGCTCATTGGTCATCAGATCAAATGATAAAATCGTATCCGTTATTTAGTGCAAAACAATGTTTTCGATAGTTTTCTAATTTCTAGAGTAAAAGGTTGGTACAAAGTTTTTTACAATTTTTTTTGTGACCTTGCTTTTTGTCTTCCTGTTGACTACCTATTGGACATTTAATTACACCTGCTTGCCTGTAGTTTGTGTTGTGTATAGTGTGCACTTCTGAAATATGTGCATTCTTGTTGCTGGTTCATTGGCTTGTCCTGTAGGCATGGAGACGCCACTCTATTAGACGTCCTTTTAATAGTTAGTTTCTGATTATATCTTATCCATTCACCCAAGGTTCCCCCTGGGCCCTGTTAGCATGTTAGCACGCTCAGTGGAGCCACATAAAGGCATCTGCCCCAGAGAGGAAGGCGAAATCCTTCATTTCCAAGCGTAATTAGCTGCTGTTTATCTTCTGTATGACTGACTGCCCACCCTTTTCCTTTCTTTGCGTGTGTTTGCGTGTAGAGCAGCCAGTCTTTTTGTGGCTCCTGGAGCAGTGCATGATGGGTCATGGTCAGTGGGAGGGTGAATACTTGAGGGGAGACAGAATTAAAAAGTAGGAATAATAAACAAGTGCAGTGAAGTGAACTGGGGCACCGGGGAGGAGGTAAAAAGGACTCTCTCATCTCACACTTGCATGCATGACAGCACTGGCTGCAGGGAAATTGTCCTTCTATGACTACCACATGTATTTACCAATAATAGGGCTTAATTATGACTAAGCCCCCCTAAATATCTTCAATAACTCACATTTAAGTGACCCCTAAATGTCAAACAGTCTGATAGCATACACCGCCAAACCAGTCTTCACATCTCATCTCAACCAGCAGTGACAAGAAGATGGACTGCCAAAGGCGAGAGTAGACCACAAACCCCCACCCCACCCCACCCACCAATAAAACAAAAAAAACACACAGGATAACATACGGTAGTAATGGAGCATCTTTATATATACTGCTCATAACAATTAGGGGATATTTCATTAACGGTACT
>JAUZST010096141.1:0-18929 GCA_034779995.1 Parotocinclus haroldoi
GGTTTAGATCCTTATTTGGATCCTGGTTTGGATCCTGGTTTGAATCCTGGTTTGGATCCTGGTTTGAATCCTGGTTTATATTCTGGTTTGGATCCTGGTTTAGATCCTTATTTGGATCCTGGTTTGGATCCTGGTTTGAATCCTTGTTTGGATCCTGGTTTGAATCCTGGTTTGGATCCTGGTTTGGATCCTGGTTTGAATCCTGGTTTGGATCCTGGTTTGGATCCTGGTTTGAATCCTCGTTTAGATCCTGGTTTAGATCCTGGTTTGGATCCTGGTTTGAATCCTGGTTTGAATCCTGGTTTGGATCCTGGTTTGAATCCTGGTTTGAATCCTGGTTTATATCCTAGTTTGGATCCTGGTTTGGATCCTGGTTTGAATCCTGGTTTGGATCCTGGTTTAGATCCTTATTTGGATCCTGGTTTGGATCCTGGTTTGAATCCTGGTTTATATCCTAGTTTGGATCCTGGTTTAGATCCTTATTTGGATCCTGGTTTGGATCCTGGTTTGAATCCTGGTTTGGATCCTGGTTTGAATCCTGGTTTGGATCCTGGTTTGGATCCTGGTTTGGTCCAGGTGATGCTGTTGTGGATAAACGACGAACCCTAACGCTTAAATCTTCTTATCAGTGGAGGTTCTAGGACTTGAACCCTGAGCCCTTTGGTCGACCGTCCAATAACTAAAGGTCTCCATCAGCGCTGCCCTAAATATGATCTTTATGAGATTTATAAAACAGTCTGGCTTCGGGACCCAGCGGTGCCAGTTTGGCAGGGTTGAGACTTGAACCCGTGACCTGGTGGTTAGGGATCTTAAAGCTAAGCTGCCGTTCCACCAGTCTGTAGATCGATCGGGATCTTTTCTCTGGTTCTACTTTTTTTCATACGTAGAGCAGGTCGTGTTTTTGGACCTTGTGGTGCACCCCTGTATCCCCCCGTGGGTCGGACGGGCTCAGGAATGAGGAGTTTCTCTAGAGAAAGGCGATGTTTTCCAGAGCGATGTGCTGAGACGGGGATGTGGGTGGACGACGAGCCAGTGGACTGCATGTTTGATGTGGGAGGTCTCGGCTTCACCCCGCTGGGTCAGACCCCGAGACTTCTCATTAAGCGTGTCATCAAAGGCCCTGGGCCCGGCTAATGATAACATTAGCGTTGACATTACCACACAGCTACGAGCTTCTTCTGAGCCTGAGCCATTCCTGCACAGCGAGGGAGCTCGAGCCGGCCTGAACCCGCCGGCCCGTCATAACATCATCGCAAAAGCTTAAAGCTGCCCAAAATGAAACACGCACCCCACACGACACGTTCCAGACCGGCTAGGCGAGGCTAAGAGCTCCATCACGACTCACAATCTTCTTCATAAACACAAACAATAAAATTCATTTTATTTCATATATTTGCTATATTTTTTAAATTTATTACAGTCTCCGCATTTCTATTTTTTGTTATATTCGCCATTTCTAATCATTTATTTTCTGTAAAATTCTCTATTTCATTATATTCTTTGCGTAATTTATTCTTCTGTAGAATTCTCAGTTTCTATTATAGTCTGTTTTATTAATTACTCTCTCTATTTTATTATAATTTTCTTTATTATACGTTCCATTCTGTTCATTATATTGTAATGTTGCCATATTATATATTATATTATATTATATTCAGCTTTTAACAATATTTAACAATTTCATGTTTTATCTCAAATTTGCTTTTTTATTATACCTTATATTTTATTCACTATTTTAGTGTATTAGCCTATTTTTTATTTAATTCATTATGCTTATTTTTAGCATTTATGTTTGTAATATTCTCTATTTTTTCACACTCCCTTATTCATTACGGCGTTTTATAATACTGCCCTTTCTTTTTAAAATTATTTTATACTTTCTTTTTTAAGCTGCTCACAAAAATTAATAGAAATAGATCCTAATTTTGTGAGGAGTGTTTTATATTCTCTGTTTTATTTCTTGTATTATGAATGCTGCTATTCTTTTCTTTATTGAATCCTCCATTTTATTATGTTTTCATTTGATTTTCATTTCGTTGAATTAGATTTGAACCCTTTTTTATTTGTACTATGTTTAGCTTTTTTGTATTCAAAATGTTGTTATTTATATCATTTAGATTCTTGATTTAATATTTCTTGAGATTCTTGACTTTATTTTTGTTTAGACACGTTAAAATTTGTTTAGATTCTTGATTCTTTGTTTAGACACTGTTTTATTATATTCTCCATAATATTGCGTGTTTTATTTCTACTATCCTTCACTCTGTTTTATTTGAATTTATTTTTGTTCTGCTCTGTGAACCTGAACGAGAATCTCTCATGAAACGAGAACATACAGTCCTGAGGAATCCTGGGTTCTCCTCACAGGTGGATCTTCTCATAAATGCATGAACTGATCACCGGGAATCCACTAATTAATGCAGTGATTAATAACACAATTAGCATTAATGGAGTTAATTACAGCACCACGACTCAGGGTTAGGAGGATGCGACTCTTCACCTCTGTATCTCCGCTTAATCTCTTCACTAGGCCCAGAGGTTGATGGGGGCACCTTACACTCAGCCATCGACCCCACCTGATCCCCCACTCCGGGGGTGCATGCAGACGATCCGTCTCTGTCAGCCCGTGTGGTAATGTAGTGCAGAACATCATCAGGCAGGAGCAGCAGAAACGTCCCTGCTCATCATTTTGGGGGGTTTATTACAGACAAAGTGTATCCCATTAGAGAGAGGATCCTCCATTAAATGCTGCTCCTCTACCCACAGGGTCGTGTATTTACCCCGTCTGAGCACGGGCTCTTATTATAGGTCATAGTTTAGGGGTCAGTCGCTCCAGGAAATGGATTTTTATCTGGTACAATTGTAAAATTATTCCAACGTAAAGACGTAAGTGCATTATTATTATTATTATTATTATAATGATAATTATTAACGGAACATCATTAGAGTTCAGTCACTGGGTTCACAGAAAAATACGTCCACTACCAGACCAATTAAAAATATATATTATGTTATATTTTCACTTTTAAAAAAATTATGTTCTCTCTTCTGTTTATTCTGTTTTTTAGTTATTTTTATCTTGTATTGTATGCATTTTAAATTGTTTCGTTCTTATGATAATAATTATGGTGTCATTATCACGTTTTGATTTTGTACTTTTTATTATATTGTTCGTTATATTTATTTTATTCTCGGTTTTATTATTATATTCTGTTTGTCATGATATTAAAAAAAAAGTCTTTTATGATTTTGAATAATGAAAAATCCTATTTTTATTAGCTAAATATATTCCTTATCCTTTCCATTTTATCCATTATATTCTAAATAGTCTTTGAATTATATTTCTATTTTTATTGTTGTCTGTTTTATGATATAATACTTTCTGTTTATTATACTGTTCATTGTACAATCATTTCTATTCGCAATTTTTAAAATTAAATAATAAAAATAGTTCAATAAAAAAATGAATTATGATTTAATGATTATTATGTAATTATTTAATATTTAGTTATTTATTTTCTATTCTATTCTTCTATTCTGTTTTTGGATATTTTAATTATTTTTATATTAAATTCACTATTATGTCTATATTATATATTTTTTTTTTTACTCTCCATGTTATTTATTATATCATAGATCTTTTTATTCCTGTCCCTATTCTATTACATTTTATTTTTTAATCAATTCTCCATTTCTATTCTAATTTCTTTTTCAATTTAAACCTCTGTTTTTATTCCTCATGGTCTCCACTTTATTTAATTATGCTTTCTTTTAAATGATATTCTCTAGTTTAATCCTTCTATTTAGTCGACCTATTATTATAATTTATTATTAAGGTCATTTCGTTTCATTCTTACACATAACATATGGGGTCTCATATGCTAGCCCACTATCACAGGGACCCAGGTTGGAAAATGTTTTGTAAAATCCGGCCCTGGATAAAGCCTCGGCGCCGCTTCTTCTACGTGATTTAAAATAGATTCGATATGTAAAACTACCTAACAGAATAAGCAGAGAGATAAAAGGTTAGGACGGGAAGTAGTAACCCGACGCCTGAACTCTCAACAGACTCGTCATTGTTGGTGTTTAAAAAAGCGGCACGGCGTGTGCAGCTAGCCGACGACTTTTTAAACGCTAATTAAACAGCAGGCGCCCTGCGCCGAGGGAGCGGTCGACTTCACGTCATTAGCTTCGCCGTGTTTATTAGCTCTGAGCAGGGTGCAGCAGCCGTGTTATGAATTCATACACTTTTAGACGTTCTGCAGAGAACAGATCCTCACCTCCAACCCTCCTGAGCGTCCAGGACGTACCTTATGTCTGAAATTGGCTCCGGCCGTTCGGTACCTGAGCTCCGAGGCTGCTTTCAGTTTCAAAATGGCAAGATAAGTTATTCTTCAATAACCGAAAATCATTCTTTATTCCTAATACTGTTTACCTGCAGCGGGTTCCTGCCCCGGCGGTGCCTCTCTGCCCTGTCGAGCCTTGCCCAGACCCAGAACTGGTCATATCTGAGGGAGGGGTGACTGCATGGGGAGTGTCCCCCAGCACTGCAGCGCTGTAGTGCTTGTGATCACGATAATATATCGTATCTCGGACCTTAAGTCATGCAGACTGTAATACGGAATAGCAGAGTCAGAGAAACAGGGTTAAGCGCTAACGGTAAAGAGTGGGGCTGCTTCCGTTGTGAAACCCGCGCCAGTCCGGGGGTGGGTGGGTGTTTGGGGGGGATATAATGGGTGTTGGGTGCAGTGGCTTGTTTGCCCCCCCCGGCCCAAATACCGGTGATTGTTTCCAGCCAGGTCGGGCATCTCATGTAGTCGGTTAGTAATGCTGGACAGGATGCCAGTTTGTTTGTATGGTAAGTGCTGAGAGATGATCTACCCATCTGGCCCGTCCTCCCTCAGACATGGCCATGCATGCCTGTGCCAGTTGCATGTTTATGAAAATTGGCCGGGTGGCACCGCCGGGACTCAAACCCATACCAGACAGCTGCATGAAATAAAATGATAAAACAAGACAAATGACTTGGAGGTTTTCAGTCATGGTGCGCATTAAGTGTTGTGTAATCCAGTATGTGTGTGTGCGTGTGTGTGTGTGTGTGTGTGTGTGTGTGTGTGTGGTGCGGTGTGATTAGTATGGGCTGGTTGTAGAGGAGAGTGTATAGTCCAGCCTGACCTCTCTGCTCATCTGCATAAAGCTGGCAAAGCAGAGCAGCTCCTTCCATCAGCATGCACTGACACTTCCTGCCATTAATGCACTCCCTCAGTTTATAAACGCCCAAAGTGTGATAAACATTTGTGCCGAGTCGCCGCCGGGGTCAGACGCCCAGCTGACGGATTGCTATGTGTGTACATGAGAAGTACAGACGCCCGGCTGATGCAGATCCGGCTTTGTACGTCTGCGATGCCCCAACTTTTTCGGAAACTTTCTAAAAAAACGTCTCATAGCGGCAATCGCAAGACTGTTTTGTTTTAAATGTAATTCTTAGATGGCAATAAATGGACTCTGGATTGTCAGGTTGCCCGCAGCGCCCGTAGGCACCGCCAGAGGGCGGCAGAGGCAACGGGCACAGTCGAAGAAGGCACTACATTACCCAGAAGCCACGTACCTTACATGCCGAACCAGACGGGCTTGTTATTTAATCTGGGTTTAACACGAGCCAGGGTCAATAGGGTTTCTTTCTATGAGATGCTGCCGGTTAACGTTTTGAAGGCCCTCGAGAGACAGGTAGGTATATTTTATACGTAGGACTGAAACACGGAATGAAGAGAAAAGTGAAAGCAGGCAGGCAGGCGAGCCTGGGAACTATGAGACAGAGAAAAACGCTTCTTAGGACCGAAGGGAAAGCGAGAAAAGTAAGAGGAAAATCCAAAAGCTCGACCCTGACACGCCCGGGCTTTAATTGCGTCGAGTGCGCTGTTCAAATGGAAAGAAAATAAAAAAAAACTCCCGGCTGCGGAATGTCGTAGGAAAAACGCTTAAAGAGTTCGGTTCATTATACAGGACGCGCATCGCCCCTTGCGTTTAAAGAAGCTTAAATCTGAATCCGCTTCATTTTCGACCTTTATTACAGCGTGAAGCTGAATGGACCCGTCCCTCCCGGTGTGTACCCAGCGTGATTAAAGAGTCCTGAGATTCGGACAGTGTAAATGTTCTCGCTATTTGCTCTCCCTCAATAGAACCGGCGCTGTACCAGGAAGCTGCTGGAAGATTAATGGAGTCTCGGGGCGGTTCCTGTGTCCGAGGACGGGGGTCGATCCCGGCCCGGCCAAAGCAAAGACACCGTCTCATTAATATATGATTAATAGCGGCTGGCCGGGTGATTAATTAGTGTTTGTGATCGTGAACGTTTACGGCGGAATGCCGACGCGCAGCCGTCTTTATCCCAAACCGGCTCGGGCGCTTTTGCATGTTCCAGTCTGGTCCCGTTTCATTCAGGGATGAAAAGCCCTCGAGCGTGATTGATTACTTTTCTTTTTTATTTGCGTGTTAGAGGTGCTCGTTTCCCTCCCGCTGCCGCTCGTCCTGTCAGCATTTCTCTCCCTCGATCTCGTCCTCTTTCTGCACCGCGATTGATTTGCGTGTTTGCCGCCTCGTGTGGTTTTCTCTCACGGCCTTCTTCCTGACACTGTCCCAGCTTCACAAATATACACACAACACAACACAACACAATGCTATACACACACACACACACCTCACACCCGGCTCAGACCTCAGATCGAATCATTTTCAGGGACAAAGACTGTTTCAATGTTTTTTTCCAGCTCATTAATGTGAAATAAAGTTTTGTTTTTGTTTTTTTTTTAAATTTTACTAAAAATGCACCTAGTGGCCACAAACAAAACAGTGGCAGCTCGATTCTCGAGCAATTTGAGAAGAAAAAATTTGTCTCGTTGTTTGCTCGGTACTCCTCGCGCTTCAACTACTCGGGGTCGAGACGCCGACTCGTTCCAGCCAAAACGACATACTGTGCATTTACTGCAGACGCGTTTCCGTGGGTCCTAGAAAGGTCAGTAATGACAGCCAACCGAAAGGATCCTTCAGAACACAGGCTGCAGTTCGTCCTAGAGTTCATTCACAGAGTTAGCGTTTTGTTTTTAGTTTTCACTTACAACCCGTGCCTCGTTTTACTATAGCAGTTCATTAATTAAATAAAATAAGCCTTGCTAAGCCGCGGTCCGGTACAGATTCTATTCAACTCAGTTTTGCTTTTTGTTCCATATTGACACGAGATCCCAAAGGTGCTCTGTCGGATTGAGATCTGCTCACTGGGGAGGCCGTTTGAAACCAGTTCGAGACAATTTGAGCCCTGGGACATGACCTGAACCTTCTGGCTTTTAGACGTTCTGCAGGGAACAGATCCTCACCTCGAACCCTCCTGAGCGTCCAGGACGTGCCTGATGTCTGAAGTTGGCTCCGGCCGTTCGGTACCTGAGCTCCGAGGCTGCTTTGACTTTCAAAACGACAAGATAAGTTATTCTTCAATAACCGAAAATCATTCTTTATTCTTTATACTGTTTACCTGCAGCGGGTTCCTGCCCCGGCGGTGCCTCTCTGCCCTGTCGAGCCTTGCCCAGACCCAGAACTGGTCATATCTGAGGGAGGGGTGAATGGATAGGGAGTGTCCCCCAGCACTGCAGCGCTGTAGTGCTTGTGATCACGATAATGTATCGTATCTTAATATATCGGACCTTAAGTCATGCAGAGTTTAATACGGAATAGCAGAGTCAGAGAAACAGGGTTAAGTGCTGCTTTTAAAGAAAGGTGCCAGCCACTGGGGGTGCCAGTCTTAAAGGTAAAGAGAGGGGCTGCTTCCGTTGTAAAACGAGAGCAATGACCGGACCGGAGCTAATCACCGGATTAGTGTTTCCCAGACGTAAGGACGAGGCCGTACGAGCCGTGGTTTTGTGGCGGCGTCTGAAGGTACGAGCGAGATTAAAGCCGTGGTGGAAAATACAGCGTCAGGACGCGAAAGTGCTTGGGTTGGCCAAAGCTAACAGATGCCACTTTGACATTCTGTTCTCAATTAATGGCGAGTCTTAATCTGGAACGTTCCGCAATAAAGAAAGTAATTTATCGCTCGTGCTCTTTATCGTTCAGCCGAGTCTCGTGTCTCAGCGTGATTTTATGCCGAGCGTCGGAATAGGGGGATCGGAGCGACCATCTGCGGCGAGGAAAAGGAACTATTAACGTCCATATGGCCGAGCAGAGCCGCGTAGCACCGACGCAAACGACCCGCTGAAGTGACGCTATTAAATGCTTTATGGTTGTCGTATCAAAACTGTGTTGTGTAATGATTTAAGGTCTCGAGGCCAATGAAACATTTTGCAAGGTGCAAAAACAGATCTGCTTTCCAGCTAGATCTGCAAACACCGAACTTTCTCTGAAAGCTCAAAAACAAAAAAAGAGACCGGACTCATAATCGCTAACGGACCAATCACAGAGCAGAGGAGCGCCTCAGTACAAGGTGCAAGGCGGGAACAGACTCAGAACACCGCCGCTGTTCATGGCAGGGCACGCGCACACACCTGGGGCACTTCGGAGACGCCAGCTGACCCACCTGGATGGGTCACTACTTGGATGCGCCCTGTGCCCTGTCCCTGTGCTATAGGTTTGCCAACCCTTCCACCCACCCCATGCCAGCCTTGAACCGGATTAAGAATCACTGCAGGTGGGTTTGGAAAAAGAGCGCATGGCCACCAAGCAGGCCCTAACAAACGAGGGAGAACATGCCAAACCCACACCGGCACAACCTATGTGAACAGCGTTTCTTGGCGATGACTTGGGGAATTATGGGATTATCCTTCGGGCAGCAGGTACTTAAAGCGATGAAGATAATCTACAGAGAAGTTGCTCCTCTTCAACAACAGGATAAAAAAAAAAACCTGGCCATTTTTTTTTAAACAAATTCCCAGAAAAGGCTTTTAAGGGAACGGGAGCTGAGCGTCCGAGCTTGGTCCAGGTGATCACGCGCTCGCCCTGTGATCCCTCGGCGCACCGCTCTCGTCTCCAAACTCAATAAAACAGGCGGGAAGGATAATGGGCTTTTACATTAAGAGCCATATATTCTGATGAATTTGTGCTTTTCGGACAGGCGACGTTCCCTCATGCCCATGGAATGAAAGACACTACGTCTTGGGAAGTGGTCCTTAAGAGTGGGAGATCAGTCAGTATTGGGTTAAAATCATCTCGATAAGACACTCCTCCGGGCCCAAATCACAAAACGTCGGGACAGTATGTAAAAAAAAAAAAGAAAGATATGAGGCGTTCGCCTGAGGTGGTTCACGTTTTTTTTTTTCTTCCTGGTCAACTTCATTAGTTAATAAACATTTGTTCCTGGGATGGGGCAATTTCGGTCCAAAAACGAAATAATTATGTGATTTCAGACAGATAAGCAGAGGATCTCCAGTTTATCGGCGAAAGCGTGAGAAAAACGAATTAAAATGTTTAAAAAACGACGACTGGAAGGGATTTATTGTATGTATTTCAGCCCTAACCTTCTCTGATTTGTCTTGTAGAAAAAGGCAGGGGCTTCCCTGGAAAAGACGGCAGGTTTTGTCGCTCTAAAATCTCGATGTGCTTTTCTGCATTAATGCTGCATCACAGATGTACAAATGACCTTAAACCAAGGGTCCGGACCCGACCCCGGACCGTAATAGAGCCTGGCATTTGGACTTGTCCCTTATTTTTCGTACAAAAAAAGGTCCGTAATCCTGATCGGTCTGAGCGCCATCCCCGTTTCCATGGTGACGGTCCATCCTAGATGCCCTCCGAGCCCAGGGGAGTGGGCGGAGCTTGTGGGCGGGGCTATAACACGAGTTTTTTGGTACGGTAAAGTTGTAAGCGGTGTTTGTGAACGTAACTCCTGTATCGTAGAGCTTGATAAAGCTTGGATAAACAAATCCCTTAACCGCGTGCCATTATCAGACACTGATGAACGACCGTTCTGAGGGAGCGCCGAGATCACCCCTCTTCGGTTTAGGCTTGTGCTTATAAGACCGAAGGTACGAAGCCCATGGGCGTGTAGGCTACGCGGCGCTGATAAATAAGTTTCATCAGGTGTATTTTCTCGCCATGCATCTTAAATTAGAGCGCGAGTGCAATAATGAAGAGCGGATGGATCAGCAGCTCTCTAATTCACTCAGTATTGATCAGAGTTGATTGTAATGAGACTGCAAAAGCGCTTCACGTTACAGCGGCGCGAGCGATGGTGCAAAAACGACGAGATCTCACTCTCCGTACGAACCGCTGCAAAGCCAAGGAGGCTGGTAATGAATCACACTCGAAAGTTCAAACCGAGCATCAGAACAGGAAGGAAAGGTGATTAAAGTGATTAGGAACGATCAAATTCATAAACCTTACTTACTTATGTAGGCTGTTACAGCATTATAATACGCCCTGCTTTGGACCTGATGGTCGAATTATCGTTACGAACCTTTTTTTTTTCTTTTAAAAAGTGAGAATCCACTTCTTCTCGGCTGCTGTTCGGATTGAAAAGAGGTGATGTAAGCTGGATTTTTTTAATATAAGGGGAAAAAACCCCGTCTGACACGGGAGCAGCGTAACGAATTAAAGTTGTCGCGCCTCTTGTTGGCGTTCATTGGGAATCCTCAGATTACTTTGTTCCCTGCCTGACATCATATTCAGCGCCCGGTTTATTTTTGCACAGGACGAGGCGCTTCGGCGCGGCTCCATGCAAATCAAAAAGCCTTGATTTATGCACCTTTCCGCTCGCCGGCTGCAACATTGCATTTAATTTTGCTGCCGGAACCCGGTTCCACCCCGCGCGGGCCTGACACGGTGAACCGGGCGGCCGAGCACCAGAATTCATTACTTTCCAGCACAATATGCGAAAGCAACATTTGAATGAAACATTTGTCTCTTGTCAGAACGGCGCAGCGTCCACTTCTGTCTGTACGCACATATTAAAAAGAGGAGAGGGGGGGGGAAGCCTGGAGGGTGACTGGAACAAAGCTCCGGGTGGCACAGCGGTGGCACATCCGAATTGGAAGTGTTGTTTGTGCGACGAGGAGCAATCTGTTACACCACGGTGCTGCGCTGGCGCTCTCTAAAACGACACCCAAAAGGAAAAGGAATGAAATCTTCATCTGTTTAGCACCGGTCTGGGGGGGGGGGGGGATGTTGATTGTTGAGGAGGATGAACATAAATTTCTGCAAGTAAGACAGAAAAACACGTCCTTGCGAGGCAGAAGTTAACCAGAATACCTGAAGGAACACGCTCAGACAGAGAACATGCGGAGAACGGAGAACATGCAAATCTCCACCTGCGCAGTAACCAAAATGCACGGTAATCAAACTAACTCAGGCAGCAGTGGAAACTCAGGATTAAACCCAGAGCTCAGGGTTAAACCAGGATCAAACTTCAACTAGTCAGAGCCTGCACAAGATTTTAGGCTTAAATAACATTAGACCTCAGGATCAAACCCATAATAATCAGATAATCAGAGCTCAGGGTTAAACCAGGATCAAACGCCAACCACTGTACTAATCAGAGCCTGCAGATCCTAAGGCTTCAATTACGTTAGACCTTAACCAGAGCTCGGGATTTAAACGGAGATTAGGATTGAATGCAGAGCTCTGGATGAAAACGACAATTAGCAGAGATTGAACCAAAGCTCAGGCTCAAGAGTTTAAACCAATTTAGACGGTTTTCAGAGCTCGGGATTAAAGCCCTAACCAGCAAAAACCCCGTATTATGGCTCAGGTTTAAAACCCACGTGTGCAAAGCTGCCACTGTTGCGTCCTTGAGGAAATCCAGAGTTTCTTTTCCTTGGGCCTAAGCAGAGCTCAGGTTTAAACCCACCTGAAGAGTAACCAGACACTGAACTAGAACACGAGCTCAAGATAAAAGGCCAACCAGAAGGCTCAGGATCAAACTCACTCAAATCTTCTAAGCCTAACCTTAGAACGAAAGATACAAAACAATCGAAAGACACAGTGGCTCAGGATTAAACCAGATGTTAGGATCAAACACTACCTACACAGAATCCCCAGTTCAGGCGTAAAACGGAATCAGACAGTAACCAGAACTTGGGCTCAAACTCCAACCAGGTAACAAGCAGAGCACTAAGAACAACTCAGGTTTAAACCCCGGGCGGAGTCTGAACCAAACCTCAGGATCAAACCATCTCAAGCAGTGACCCAAAACTGCAGGTTAAAACCCATCTAGACAGTAACCAGGATCAAACCAGAGCTCAGGATCAAACTCCAACAGTTACACGGGCTCAGGATCAAACCAGATTCCAGGATCAAGCTCTACCAAAAGCCTAAAGAGAACTGCAAAGTCCAAACAGAAGCCTTAGCAGAACTCAGGATTAAACTCACCTCACTCAAGTGCTTCAAAGGCTCAGGAGCCTAGAGGAACCAGAGCTTCAGACCTCTTAGAGTTCAGGATTAAACCCATCCAGGAAATATGCAGGGTCTGGATCAGAGCTAAGGTACCAAGAGTTAACCAGGGTTTAGGTTCAATCCCATTCGACCAGCAAGCATTAAGTTTAGGATTAAAACAGGTTTAGGGTTCAGACCTTGGGCACAAAAAGCACAAAAGGATTAGAGGGGTACGGTTTGGAAGTTTTGGTTCTTACATTATCCCCTGGAACCAAAAGAGGCGAAGAACCAGAAAAAAAGCCCCTCTCATTTGGAGTGCTTTTGCTTTGCTTTGATCTCTGAGCTTTTCGGAGCCCGTGCCGGAACAATCGGCTTCCGGAGCAAAAGGTGCAGAGTTAATCCGAATATTCAGTGCTCGCTCAAAGTCTACAAACATCTCTTTATCATAACGGCGCGACCTTGACACGGGCGGGTCACGTAATCAGACTCGCTTTCTTCAAACGGGGCACGGCGGGGCATCAGGCGCCCAATCCGAACCCGATCCAGGGCAATCTGTTTGCAACCCGAAGTGCAAGATACGCAGGTCTGAGAAGCGCGAGAAGCCAAATGCACAAGTTCTGTCTCGCAAACGTCAACGAATGGCGTCAAAAAGACAGAAACGAAACACACACACACACACACACACACACACACACGCTCAAAAACGCACTCATAAAAGCTCGAACGCAACCCAAAGCCGAACAGCAGCAGCTGCGTTCTTTTACGAGCGCAATAAGAATACGATGACTGCACACATCCACGGGCAGGGGTTCAAGCGGTCCAGGCGCATCGTAGGTGTGTGGAGAACATGCCAAACTGCACGCCGACGGAGAGAGGGTTCCTGTTTCTGGGTTCCGCGCCGCAAGCGAGGGATTCGGGAAGGCTGCGTGTGTGCCGTGTGGCCGACGCCATGACCCGGCCTCCCCCGGGTCCTTTAGAGCCACGATGCAAATGGCTTTTCAAGGTCTTTGCGATTGCTCATTAACTTTCAGCAGGCGAACGTCCTAACTTTATTATTGACTGCACAGATACACAACACACTGACCTCTGCCATCCACCACTACATCTCACACTGCCAATCCATCACACCGATTTCCTGCAGGAGCCGCAAAGCTGCAGCCAGCAATTCAGTCGCCCGATCAGCGCGACCAGAAGTATCGAGACGCCCGCTTTGATGGGTGGGCACGACTGTCAGAACCCAAGATACTGCACGTCATGTTCGTTTCGATATCTCTCTCCCCGCTAAGCCGAAGTGAAGAGGGGCGATCTCTCTGCGCTCCCTCAGACGGCCCTGCATCCAGAGGGTAAGGGATCAGTTTATCAAAGCTTTATCAAGCTCCACAATACACAGTTACGTTCACAAACACCACTTACAACTTTACCGTACCAAAAAAAAAAAACAAGCCTCGCGTTACAACCACGCCCGCAAGCTCAGCCCACTCCTCTGGGCTCGGAGGCATCTGGGGCGGACCGTCACCGTGGAAACGGGGTCTCATAAGCAAACCTGCTCGCGTAGCATCACAGGAGTCATAGGATCCAGACCTGGATTATTTATCGTTCTGCAGGGGGGCTCGGTTCCGCCGCCTCTGTCTGTCAGATCAAATATTATGACAAAGCCGAGACTTTTCAGCAGGTCGTGATGAATCTGGCCGCTCGGCTGGGTCCCGGGTCCTGCGGCTCGGGCGCTTATGCAGATTAGAGTCGGTGAATCAACATATTATAAGCGCCTGACATCTGTCCTGATGTATCGAATCGTTAGCACGACAGAATCACTTAAGCCGGATCCACTAACATCAAGTTTCCCCGGGTTTATTGACCCCTGCAGACCGGCCTGACAAGTGGAACTGCACCAAAGTTCATTAATAAGGAGAAATAAATCAATTGGGGAGGAAACCGAGGGAGCGGGGCGCTCGTTCGGAGCAATCTTTTAACAATATTTACACAAAGACAAGACGCTCATATATGAAGAGTTATTGATTCAGGCCTGACGTTTTACAAAAAGCAGGCCATAAAATCAGCATTTATGGCGTCCCGGCAGAAAAACACGTTAAGATTATGTCGCGCCGTCGTCGCTTGCGGCCCATCACGGTCTTCTTTAACTTATTCCTTATTCCTCGGCTCCTTTTTATTTCTTCATCATTCTTCACTCCATTGATTACTTTTCTTCATCATCTGGGACTCGGAGCGGGCGCCCAAGCTTAGCCGCGAGGCGTTCCGGGCGGAAGTGCAGCGTCAGTCGAACGGATCGTCCTTGGGAACGAGCGGGAATGAAGGTCGAACCCGCTGGAGCAAATATCGAGGCGGTTTGGCGTTGTCACGTTACGCAGAGCCTCTAATCCTGTAACGGAGAATCGGGTCAACGCGCTGGAGATCGGATTAGGACTGGAAAACAAGCTGGACTTCAACAAGAACGACCGGACTTTACAGTTTTATTATCAGCTCTGAAAGACGACGGTATTTTTTCCCAGGAGGAACGATTCCGGATCGTGGCTTCGCCAAAACTGTTATAAGATGGAGTGCAAATACAAATCCTATAACATGAGCATTTCGGGGTTTTTTTTTAAAATATGAAATGATGTAAATACTAACAACGATGAACAAAGCGACGCCCTGACGAATAGGAATTCAGGATTAAAGCGTCAATCGTTGGCGTTCGCCATCTTGAAAGCCGCCATCCTGGACCGAGGCCAGTTTTTTTTTTCAGATCTGAAGGTGGTCGTGTAGGGTATCAAAAAAGATCAGAATTGTATCGGAAATCGATCGGCGCGATCGGATTTGTCCTCACTCGCGTGGATCAATAGTTACCGACACAAAGTTCAAAACTGTTGTTGCTCGGCACGGGTAACTGAAGCCGGGATGGATGATGCTGATGTCCGTTCGGTATCCTAGCAACAGACTTCAAAAGCCATCACACCAGAAAGATCAGCAGTTTCACACAGCACTGTGGGAAAGCGGGACTGTGGAGGACGAGAAAAATTTGGTACCAGTTCCTCCCAAATTAGTTCCTATAACTTATAAGTGTGACGCAAAAGCGGGTCCCTTTGAGGAGATGAGGTCACTGAGTGCCAGTGCCGTCCTTTCGCTCATTGTAATGAAGGTGTGGAGAACATACCAAACCAAACAGGGATCAGAGGGAACGCCAAACAAAAAATAAAAGATGTGCAGCACCAGCGACACCAGTTAAGATGCCACCCATGTCGCCCAACAACTCGTCCTCGCTGTCCCTCCCCCGCGCCAGGCCGTTGGTCCTTGTCCTGTGTTACTGGGCCCTACTGGGACCAGTTTAGACCAGACCGTCCGGAAAGTCTAGAGCAAAAAAGCTCTGCCACTGGTCTGGTACAAAGGTAGGAAAGAATAGCTCAGAGACACACAGCGTGATAGGCGTTTAGAGGAGGGCACAGCCGGGCGCAGGCGCCCCCCCCGGGACGCCAGCCCGTCTGATTGTCACGGGCCGACGCAGGAGAGCTCGACTCGATTAGGGAGAGTGGATCGTAATCCGGCGAAACTAGCGAAGCCACAAGTAATCACACAGCGCGCGGACCCGCAGCTGGTGGCACGGGCAAGACTAATGCGAAAAGACAGAGAGGGGCAACCTGGAGGGTCCGGGACGGAACGGAATGCATAAGGAACAGAGGCGATGCCAGGTTTAATCAGAGGAGAATCTCACAGGGGCGTTCTTTATCTTACAGATCAGGTTTCCCTGTCTAGTGCGATATTTATCTGTTTCGGATTTTATTTGAATGACGTCATCATTAAAACCGCTGAGTTCCAATTAAGAACGAAAACAAGTCCCTCTTTGACCCGTCTGTGCTTGATTTGGTTATTTCACCGTTCGATAAAAGACGCCCACGACTTCGAAGGCGTACTGCTATGAACTTTTTTACACAACTCTCCATGACCCGGCCAGTTTGGGGCCTCAGCAGCGTCCTCTAACCCCGCCGAGCAGCCTCCGGGGTGGCTAGGTGGCAAAGCGAGATAAGCTCATGAAAACCTGACACTCTCACCTCTGACTCGTCTATTTATCCAAGGCCGTCCTCGACAAAAACCCACCCGCGGTGAAACATAATGGGCTGCTCCCTCTCCTTAACTTCTCCCGGCTCTCCCTGGTCGTAATAAAGCCACGCTAATTAATCCTGATTACTGCCGCTGGGCCGGCCATTGTGTCTGATTGAATGGTAGCATTTACGGTCAATTTAGCAACGTTCTTATCGGGTGTCGTTTGTAAAGGCCTAATTAGCTGTGAAATACATGACAAGTCAATTGTGGCGCCGCGGCGACGGCGGCGGCGGAGGAGGAGGAGGAGGAGGAGGAGGAGGACTGAGCGAGATCGGACGCTGGGTCTGCAGGGCACAGATAGGCTTGTGATGGGGTCACGTCTGTCGTCCGGACCACCTGGGAGCCGGTTCTTTCGATCGGTCTGAGCACAATCCCCGTTTCCGCTGGGTGACGGTCCGTCCTAGGAGCCTCTGAGCCCAGAGGAGTGGGCGGAGCTTGTGGGTGTGGTTAGAACACAAGGCTTGTTTTAAGTTTTAAGCGGTGTTTGTGAACGTAACTCTGTATCGTAGAGCTTGGTTTGATAGGGTTGGATAAAGTAACCCCTTACCCATGTGCTCCTACCAGATGTCGACGCTGCATTGCCGTCTGAGGGAGCGCCGAGAGATCACCCCAGCTCTTTCCGACCTCCAGATTCTGAATCGTTTCACGATATCACGCTCTGTAGAGGGAGTTCAGTGTTTATAAACGTTTCACATTCCGCCCATTTTTGCAACCAAATCATAATTAAAACCATTATTTCGTTTTTTTTTTTTGTTTTTTTTTTGTAAATCTAAATAGCCCAAATGTATTGCTATAGCACTTTTCGCAACGGAGCATTGTCACAAAGCAGCTTTGTAATCTTATATGATCTTATTGAACAACCCGAATTGAGCGAGCCTAGGGCGACAGTGGAAAGGAAAATCCCTGAATGTAGAAGGAAGAAACCTTGGGAGGAACCGAGACTCAAAAAGGGACCCGACCCTCCATGGACGGCCCGGATGTTCATTATATAAATTAATTAACAAAACAGACTTCCTCAGGGCTAAGTCCATGGAGGCGCATCGTCTCCTAATAACTGAATGACTGAGGGAGTTCCTTCCCTCTGGTGGGACTGGGTTCTGTTGATGGAGACCAGTAGAGGTGATGCTGAGTTGGAGGAACGTCTAAACGTGCGGTGCTGGAACTGGTACCGGAACATAAGCTCGGAGAGAAAAGAGAAAATGTAGCTACTTATGGGTTAGTCTATTATCAATCACTGATTCCAGGTGCAGCATGAAACTCCGGCAGCACTGCTATGGCAGCATAGCTAAAGGGGAAGAACCAGAAGGTAACACAGCCATGCCACGAGGTAAGAGCCGAACCCGAGCCATGCGTCCCAGTCTAAATCTGACCGTAAACCCTGCGTAAATCGGAAAGTCTATAGAAATGCCTAGACTTAAAAATGTGGAGGGTGTCTGAATTGCCCCTGTCCCAGCTGTGCCTTAAATTCCTAAAATTCAGAATGAGCGGTCCTTGTTCTTCCCCTGCAGAGCCTGTGTTTTTTTTTAACTTCTCCCTCTTGACCAGGGACGCCCAAACTTTTGCACAAGGGAGCGTCATTTATTTATTTCTTTGCATTTTTTTTGCGCATAATCGCAATTTTATAGCTCGGCGACCGTTCGTTCTTTTTCTGTTTGTTTGTTTGTTTCGCACGTAAGAGAGAAAAGCATTTCAAATGGGAAATAAAGAGAACATCGCGGAACGATTGCTTACGAGGCGGATGCGCCGAAAGTGTTTTTCTATTCAGCAATTACACGGTGATCAGTTCTCCCTTTTATGTGGCAGCGGCACCGACAACGGGGAGAATATGATGTGAATTTATTCCTCGCCTCCTCCCTGAACAGGGAATAATCTGGATAAACAGTTTGAGATGTTGCTCTTGGCAGCGTTTCCTCGCCGCTCTGGTCTATAAAGCACAGATAGCTGTGGCACGCCTCGCCCTCGCTGCCACTCGCCAATTTATGTGGCATCTGATCCATCTTGCTGACTTGCCCATCTGCTCCAGGCAGGATATTGGCAACAATTCCACATTACAAACTGTAAAAGTGCCACGGCACGACAAATGGAGAATTTCCGTCATCAATAATTGTTGCGGCGCTGCTCCGTGTCCTGAACGTCTCAGCCCTGAAGATATTCTACTCCAGGTCTCGCTCAAGTATTTTAATACGGCGATGAGAGAGCAAGAGTTCGGAGAGACATAAAAGAAGAAGAGTTTGGAGAGACATGAAAGCAGCGCGGCTTTTTAGGCAAACGACGGAAACGCCAAGCTTGAAGCTCAGATCTTTCTCAAATCTGTCCGATTAGTGAAAGTCACTGAAACTCAAATAAATACTGGTTATACTAATGCTACTACTGGGAATACTTTTGGTTCATGTTGGTTTGTGTCTTAATACTTTTGGTTCATGTTGGTTTGTGTCCTAATACTTTTGGTACAAGTTGGTTTGTGTCCTAATACTTTTGGTTCAGTT